>PVKY010001274.1:0-33574 GCA_004027775.1 Bradypus variegatus
GGGTGGGCTAGTGCAGCAGAAGGCGTGAGGGGTGGCTGATGTGGCCAGCTGGTGTGATAGGTGACCCTGCCCCCTGTGCGAGGTCAGGGACTGGGACAGGCAGGCAGCTATAATTACAGCCACCAGTGATTCAGGCATTCCCTGGAAGGGAGGGCAGGAAAGAGGAAGCCACCGATCCTCGCATCTACTGGGGCCGGTGCAGGCTGAGGGAAGGGAAGTCAGAGGCTGGTAGACACCCACACCCGTGGGGGAGAGACGAATGTCTTGATTGGAGGAAGAGGGTAAGGTCAGGGACCAGGGTCCAAACACCAAGTGGACTTCAGTAAGAAGGAAGAAGGGGCCAAAACTGAGAAGGGAGGAAAGCCACCTGTGTTGAACACCATACTTGTCAGTCATTGCATCAGAGGATGACTTTGTCACACACACACACACCCACTCCCAACACACACACGCCTTAGAGACGAAGAAGCCAAGGGAGTAAGGGTGAAAGTCCTTGCCCCAAATCACAACTGCAGGTGTCTCTGACTGCAAAGCCCACGCTCTTCCTCTCCTCCCTTTAGAGGGAACATCCCCTTTTAGTGGGATGGTGTCAAACCTTATAACAAGCTCAGAAGGGAGGAGGATGGGATTGCAGGGAAGGGATAGAGGTGGGAAAGAGAGGTATAAGCAGGGGGCTAGGAACAGACTTGACCAAAGGCACAGCTTGTTTGAATCTGAGCCTCCCAGAGAAGGAGTTTGGGGAAAGGCAACAGACCAAGGTGTACAATCTGGGAAGGCTTCTTAGGGGAGGTGAATGCAGAGCCAAGCCAGAGGAGGAGCAGATGCCTCTAGGAGAAGAGCATCAGGAGGGAGTGGGAGTGAGAGATGAGAAATGGGTTTGCCTTCTTCCCCAGGTGCTACACCAGGGTGTCATGGGGGAGGAGATGTATCCTACAAGACATGGGGCTGCCTTCTCCTGAAGGAAGGGCCTGTTTTCCTAATTGGCTCAGGCACCAAATGGGATCGCAGAGGCCTTGCGCCCCACCCCCCAAGGAGGGTTAACCAAACTTCCAGCTCCCACCACATCCAGCTGAGCACTGACCTCAGGCCCTCTCTCTCCCTCTCCCCCTCTCCCAGGTATGAGGATGAGAATTCCAAGCGTACAAACATGGAGTTTACCTTCGTTCAGCTGAAGAAGGTAACCTGCCCAGCCTGCCCCAGGCCCCTTCCTCATACTTCCTTTATCCTCAATCAAAACCCCCAGAAGCTTGATTCCCAGGACCAAGATACAGAAAGCAGACAGACAGACAGAACCTGTCCTCACCCGAGTCTCCTTTCTCCCGGTGTCTGAGCCAGATCCCCTCTTGGGATACCCCCACTCATACCCCCATTCTCACTTGTGAAGCAAACCCCCCACCACTCCTGTCCTGGGTCCATTCCCTCTCCATTGCTCCCAACCCCCAGGACCTGGACACTGAGTGTCTTCGACGGACTGAACTGGAAACCAAGTTAAAAGGCCTGCAGAGCTTCGTGGAGCTGATGAGAACCATCTACGAGCAGGTGAGCAAGATGGGCCCAGTGTCCATCAAGCCAAGAGCCGATAGGTCCATGGGAAAGGGATGTAGGGCACCCAGTGGTGGGTGGGAACTGCAGCCTCACTTACCCTTTCTGGCCAGACATAACGATTCCCCAACCCCTTCCTGTGTGCAGTCACAAATCCCACATGTCTCCCTATCGCTCATTCACCTGGAGCATGGGCAGATTCCCAAAAGGCCACTCTCTCAGGGAGAACTTATGTCTTGGTGTGTGTGCAGAGTGCCAGGAACACACAGAGGACCAGGAGCATCTGGGCAAAGCTGGGGAAGCTGGGCACAGAGGCAGGGAACCAGGCAGCCTCAAACAACCGTTCTCATCAAATGAGTCCCTCTCCAGTCCCTGCAGCCTAAATCTCAGGCACTCGCAGTCCCAGCTCTGATAGGCATGCATTTCACCTTCCCTGTTCAGCAAGGGCAGGTACTCGGGTTCAGATTCTCCAGGTCCCAGACAAGGCTAGCTTCTGGGGGAACAAAATTGGCCCAGCAAATGCCTCTGTCCTCAACTAAGCCTGAGTGCATGAGGGCCCAGCAAGTCCCAGCCTGCCACCTGTACAATTGTCATTTTGGGCCCCAGTGGGGGACGCTGGCTGCTATCCCTCTGCTTCCACCCTTGCTTCCCGGGCATCCTACAGGATGTGTGTCCTCCTCTCCACGGTCATTATTTTGGGGTGAGGAGGTGAGGCCCCTTCCACAAATGCCTTCAGTTCAGCTGAGAGCACGGCCAAACTGTTGCCGGGGATGACAGGCCTTGGCAGCCCATGTG
The DNA here is from genome assembly GCA_004027775.1 of Bradypus variegatus. NCBI lineage: Eukaryota > Metazoa > Chordata > Mammalia > Pilosa > Bradypodidae > Bradypus > Bradypus variegatus. The sequence continues at coordinate 2,338 of PVKY010001274.1, forward strand.
CTGCAACTGCCAAGCTATGGCAGTGCAGCCAAGGTCAGAGCAGAGCTCAAAGTCTCCACCTCAATCACAAAGTTCTGCTAAATGGGCTACTAACCATAGCCAAGGGGCCACACTCCTTTCCAACAGGCTCAGCACCCAACTGAGGCTTCTGTGGTCTGAGACCTGTTTGTGGCCATGGGAGGTAGCAGAGCAGAGAGAACACCACGAGCCTTGGGACCAGCTGGAAGGCAGCCCTCCTGGGCAGACCACCCCCACAAGCAGCCCTGAAAAGCTTCATATCCCTGGCCAAAGCCCTCCGTAGCCAGGCCAAGCCCCATGGCTCCATGAGAGGCCGTCCAGGGCCCCATGCCTGCTGATCGGCCTGAGGAGTGGGTTAGGGGCTCCTCTGCCCAAACTCAAGTGTGCTGTTGCAGCCCGACAGACGTCAGCAGGGCTGATGGCTCAGAATCTACACTCTACCTTGCTCTCCTATATCTCTCAGCAAGCTCAGAGCCCAAGCTCTAAGGCAGAATGGAGGCCGTGCAGATGGGGAGATGTAACCAGAAGAAGGCTGGGCGTAACCAGCAATATACCTGGGTATTGCCAGAGACACACCCACAAGCCTAGGCTGTGGACTCCACTTAGAATTTGCAGCCCTTGGGCCCCAGTCCCCACTCTGTCTTTCACCGTTTCTGTGACCGTGGGGAAGGTATTTCTCCTCTTCCTCAGTTTCCTCACCTGTGAAGTGGGGAGAGTAATAGGACCAGCCTTGCAGGGTAGAGATGGGGCCTGCTGTCACTCATTCATTTAACAAATGTTTACTGCGGGCCTACTATGTATCAGGCACCAATACTGTAGCGGAGAATATGACAGGCAGAGTCCCTGCTCTTGATGAGGGCACAGCTTAGGTGAGAGGTGACAGGAAATAGGCAGGAAAACAAATATTTGAACCAGATCATTCCAAAGGGTGATAAGTGCTAGAATGAAAAAAAAAAAAAAAAAAAAAAAAAAAACGGGGGATGTGATAGTGCCGGAGGGAAGGGAGCCCTTCCGACCCAGTGGCTGGTGGAGTGGGGAGGCTCTCAGAAGAGGTGCAGGCCAGCAGAGGCCCAAAGATGGGGAAGATCCAGCCCGGTGGAGATTTGGACAGAAGGCATCCCAGGTAGAAGGAAGAGCTGTGCAAAGGCCCTAAGGCAGGAGTGAGTTCGGTGACTAAAGGAAAGAAAGAAGATGGTGCGGCTGGAGCCGAGAGGGCAAGCTGGGGGCCTTAGGAGATGGTCCCAGAACCTGGCGGGGGTGAGGCCAGGGGGGACCTTGGGCCCTGATGAGGCATTTGCGTCTTGTTCTAAGTGCGATGGGCAGCCCCTGGTGGGAACTGGGAAGGGGTGATGCACGGGTGGGTGTCCGGGTATGGTTTGTCCTTTTGTAAGACTGCTGTGGAGAAGGGAGTGCAGTGAACGTAGACATGCTCAGTACATTGTAACAGTTATTATTACCTTTGGAAGCAGCAAGGTGGCAAGTTGGTGTTGGGACACAAAGATCATACTTCTCTCTATATAGCAGTACAGGCTGGGAAGGCAACGCTTACTCTTGGCTAAAAAAGATTCCCCATACTCTAAGCCAGTGCTATCTAAGAGAAACATAATGTGAGCCACATACGTAATTTTAAATTTTCTAGTAGGCACATTTTAAAAAAGAAAAGAAAAAGATAAAATTAATTTTAACAGTATATTTTATTTAGCCCAGTATAACCAAAATATTATTATTTCAACATGTAGTCAATCTAAAAATGAATGGGATATTTTACATTCTTTTTCTCTTATTAAGTCTTTGAAATCTGGTGTGTATTTTACGCTTACAGCTCATCTCAATTCAGACTAGCCTCATTTCAAATGCTCAATAACTAGTGGCTACCACATTGGACAGCACAAGTCTGAGCAAAGGAAGGTGCCAACCACAGCTGCCTTGGGGGAAAGAAAATCATGGCAGAAAGAGAGCAGCCCCAGGGGGGACAGGACTCAATAGTTTCAACTATGGAGCAGGCACCAAATCCCAAAAGCACTGTGGAACAGGCCTACCCCCCACTTCCCAGAAAACAGCCCTCCCCTCCTTAACATACGTGTGTGCATGCACACCCTGGGAGCCCTGGGCCTTCCCAGAGTCCATGAGCAACTCTGAATAAGAAGCCCAGACACGTTCTGAAAAGCCCTTCCTAACCAATTCAGCAGGAGCCGATGGCCAGGGGGCTACCCGAGACCCCATCACACACTGCTGCCTCCTCAGGGACCCCTCCACCCCTCCCTTCCATCAGTGGGCTTCACGGCTGCCAGCCTTCCGGGGACACAAAACTAGCAAGAGGACCCTGGCCAGCAAAGGCTCACCATCCCCCTCAGCTTCCAAGGTGAACTCCGGCTCCTGAGTACATTTGGGGCCTGGCTGCAACCAGCCAGAAGGCCATGTGCCCCACGCACAAACTCTGGTTCAGGGCGATTAGCTGCAGACCTGCTGACAGCCCCCTGCAGCAGGCGTGCTGCCTGGGACGGCCATCCTGCAGAGCGAGCAGGATGTCTAAGCAGCTCTGGCCCCTGCCCCTGGACACATCATCCCAGCTTCATCACCTTTACCAATACAATAGACATCTTAGCTACTGTTTACTGAGTGCCTTCTATATTCCAGGCACTGTGCTAAGTGCTTTCCATACCTAATCTCATTTCATCATCCCAACAGCCCTAAAAGACAGGCAGTTTGGCATAATGATTAAAAGAGCACAGACTTTAGAGCAGCTTGGATTTGAATCCTAGCTCAGTAATTACGTGAATTTGAGCAGGTTATCTTAATCTCTCTCTGTCTCTGTTTCCCCATCTGTGAAATGGAGAGAATAATAGTGCCTACCTTATTGGGCTGTTGTGAGGATTAATTTTGTTACTATATCCTCAAGCATTCCCTTAGAACAGTGTCTGGCACGTGGTAGGCATTTAATAAAGGTTAGCTGGTTTTGGTTCTATAATTATACCCATTTTACAGATGAGCAAAATTGAGGCTCAGAGAGGCTTAAACACTGGGCTGGGGCTACCCAGCTAATAAGAAGTGGTGGTATCCGGAGCCCTGTGCCATGGAGCATTCCATTTTCTTTTTAAATTGGCCTCTCTCATGGTGGAGTGTCAGGCATAGCTGCAGGCTATGAGGGTGTGTTGGTGCAGGACATAGTTTAATCACCTGATTCCCCAGTCTATGTCCTCCTGAATCCTACTGTCCCTCTACCCATATTGGTTATAACCGTGGAACAGCCGGGGACGGCTTCAGTTCGGCCTGTCACTCTGCACGGTGTACCCATGTTGGCGTCAGAACCCAGGACTCCTCAGAGTCAGCCAGAGCTGTCGGCTTCGTACCCTGGGCCCATATTCCCAACCTTCATCCTAGGGACATGCCTCCCACCCTGTGAAGCATGACAGTTTACTGACCAGCTCTAAATTACCCCACTGGAGTAAGCTTTTGCCCTGACCAGGGACCTCAGTGACGGCCCCACACACAGCATCCCACTCACCTGGGCTCCTCGGGGAGGCCCCAGCCTGCTCCTTGGCAGAATTCTTGCCAATGAATGAGGGGCTCCTCTGAGGGGCTCCTCTCCTGGTGGCACCCCCATGCCACACAAGTGAGCATCGTCATACCCTCTGCAGTTCGGCTGGGGCCAGCCGTCTGAACAGCTCTGGGTTCTTCTGAATCCTCCATTTTCTGTCTCTATTTACCAAGGTCTGGCTTAACCTCCCTCTTTGCAGAAGGAAACAGAGGCTGCTCCAGCAGCCATGTCCTGCCAATCCTTATGGCCCCAACTGGGGAATTCCTCCTCCCCACTCAGCAGTGAGGCCTGACTGTGGCCAGGCCTTTTCCTGGGCTCTAACAAATGTGAAATTTGGCCTGAGCCAGAAGTGCTGTTGTGGGGCTCTGTCTGGAATTCCCCACACCACTGAGATGCCCCAAAGCGTCTCTTAAACTGCCCGCAGTCGGGCTGTTGCTGCCAAGTGGGAAATGTCATTCTCGTGGTAACCAGGGGCCGCAGTGGTGGGCATGAGTCCATCGTAACCACCAGCCTTATTCTGGCCCAGGTGGTGCCCTTAGCCTGCTTCAGCTCAGAGATCTCTGCTAAGCTCATTTGAAAATCAACCAAAACCCCCCAACAGGAGACCACCACACCACCCCCAACCGAGGGCAACTGGCCCAGTCTAGGCAGTCACTGAGCCCAGCTCCCTGCTGGCTGCAGAACGGAGGCAGGTACCCCTCATCAATGGGAGATGCTGGTGGGTGGGGCTCAGCAGGAGAGCAGATGGGGAGGGTGGCCTTCACAGCCACCCCTGAGGCTCTCGCTGGCCCACCCTAGCCCCCACAGCCTGCAGCCTCAGCAAGGGGCTCAGAAGTACCAGGCACTGCCAGGTATGGAAACCAGAGTCTCAACCACAGCCTCTTGGAGCATGAAGATGGGCAGAGGGTCAGGAGGGGGCCTGAAGTCAGGGGCCAGAGGTCAGAACACCCAACACTGAGCTGGAACTGAGCAGCCTCTATATCCAGCTGCCGGTTTTCAGAAATACATGAGTCAGATGAGTGTGTTGTAAACACCAGTACAGGGGTGCAGTAAACCAATCCCCGATTGCGGGAAACTACAATTTAAACAACCTGTTTTGTTTTGTTTTGTTTTTTCCCAATAAGAAAAAATTGCAAGGGAAAAAAAAACAGAGAGAAGTGGAGGGGTTATCTATAGATTAAAAGAGGCCAACAGACCTCTTTTATGGACCAATTGCAATGGAAGGACCTTGTTTGGATCCTGACTCAAACAAACAAGTGGAAAAAAACATATGAGGCAATCAGGGAAATGGGGACCCTGATTTTGATGATTGAAATGGGGGTCTAGGATGGACTGTGGGTGCCAGAAGGAGTAAGCATCCAGCCCAGGTCCCACATCCTCCCTCCCCAAGGGTGAGGCCCACCCCCACCTCCCCCCAGGCCCCTGCCTCTCGAGTCTCTGCAGCCAACTATCTCCCTACGCAACGCTGGCAAAGTACACTCTGTTTACTCCCCACTTGCTCCTCTTCCCATGCTGAGTCCCACCAGGGGAAGGGCCCAGCACCCAGAGGTGACATCCTGCAACCCTTATGGACCCCTCTGTGCCCTCCTACCTTCCTCTCCTGCCCCCCTGTACAACCCTGAGCATTCTGGTCCCAAAGATTTCAGGCTGCAGGTGTGATAGAAAGCCAGTCTAGCGCTAGAAAGATGGAGAGGGCTCCAGCTTCTGGTCCCCATCCTGTGAGAAACAAGCACTATTCCTAAAAAGGAATAAATGCTCACCCGATCATGGAAAAGCAAAGAATTTATTCACAATCTTGCAAGAATGGGCGCATAACCAAAGTGTGGTGGTTGGCGTGCAGAACAATAGACCCAGCACGTTTTATTCCCTACACCTAACTCGCAAGTCCCTCCCCTGTTTCTCCAGTGGCTGGATACTTCAGAGGTTACATTCTATTCAACAGGCTAACTAGCCCATGCAAATTTGAAACATTGAGCTCTGGAGTCCAGCTCTGCTCCTCACCTCTTTGTGCCTCAGTTTCCTCCTCTATAATCTGGGACTCACAGAGTGCCCACCTCCTGAGGATTAACTGTGAGGATGCCAGCCCTGTTGTACAGTGAGCCCTCAAGGAAATGGTAGAATGTACCATTTCCAGGGGGCTCCAGGGATGTGAGGTGGCATTTTCTGAGCAGGGAAGAGGGCAGAAAGGAGGGAAGAGGGAGGACCCTAGGACACAGGGAGGAAAGATGTTGTTGTCTGGCAAGCCCAGGGTGGTCTGAAGTCTCAGCATCAGAAGCAGCACCTCAGCCTGTGGCAGCCTGTACCCATTTCCAATGATGCAGGGGAGGGGGAGTGCAAGCTTGTCAGCCTCTAGCCCACCCCTTCCCCATCATCGTGCAGGGGTCTTCCATTCCAACATTTATCATCAAACTGAGAAGCTCCTTTGGGCCAGATCCTGTGCCAGCCTGGGGGCCCAGAGAGGGAAGGGTTCTGCCAGGCCCTTGGGGAGCTCCCCGGCCCATGCAGAAGGCAGAGCCATAATGGTGAGCAGGGGGGCCTGGCTTGACCCACTCCTGGGCCTTTTCCCCACAGCCAGGAAGAGGGCAACAGAGCAGAGAGTGGGGAAACTGGAGGGTTTCCCTGACCCCTCCCCTCTGCTCAGAGAGGGAGAGCAATGGTGGGGGTACAGGGGGTGTTCACCTGCTTCCCAAGGGTCTAAGCCAGGTGGTCTTGGTAGGGAGGTGCTCAGCCAGTGCTCACAGCTTTAGGGAGAAAGGCAGGGGCAGCGCCTCTCTCTGCTCACCCTAGGGTGAAAGGACTGAGGTGCCAGAGGGTCCCTGTGCCCTCCCCGAGTCCTGAGCCCCCACATCTGTGCCCGGCCAGGAGCTGAAGGACCTGGCGGCCCAAGTGAAGGACGTATCAGTGACCGTGGGCCTGGACAGCCGCTGCCACATCGACCTGAGCGGCCTCGTGGAGGAGGTGAAGGCCCAGTACGATGCCATCACAGCCCGCAGCCTGGAGGAGGCCACGGCATACTCCCACAGCCAGGTGCAGCCGGCTGACCTCACAGGGCTGGGAGGGGACAGCGAAGCAGCACCCTTGGGCCACAGCAGGGACTGGTCCAGTGATGCTGAGGTCTCCTGCAGCTCTGAGATTCCATGAGAGGGGAAGGGAAATGTGCAGGAATGGGTCAATGGGGTGCCGGGCCAGAGGGTGGCCAGGGGACCACAGCAGTCAGTGCTCAGACAGGTGTGGAGAATGTGCCAGGCCCCAAGGGGCAGTCAGGAGGTTAGTCCGGGGTTTGTGCTCTCTGGGAGCTTGTAGTGGCACTGAGCCCCTGCAGTGCCAGGCCATGTATGGGCATCACCCAGGGGCTCAATCTAGGGCAGCTTGGAGGAGGCTGTGCAGAATGGGATGTAGTGGGAAAGCTGGAGAGGGAGCTGTGCATCACAGAGGAGGAGATGGGGCAGGGGTGAGGGAGGCAGAGTGTGAACAAAAGGAGCAAAAGTTGAGGGGCAAGGGAGCTGGGAGGGACATAGTGAGCTGCCCCTCACTGCACCCTCCTCCACTCCCATCCAGCTGGAGGAGCGGGCTGCCTGCTCAGCCGAGTACGGGAAAAGCCTCCAGAGCTGCCGCAGCGAGATCGCTGACCTCAACGTGCACATCCAGAAGCTCCGATCCCAGATCCTCTCCACCCAGAGCCATGTGAGTGTCCAGAGGCATGGAGGGCACACACATGCACATGCACACACACTGTGCACAGGCAAGGCCTGAGTGACCATGACCCCTCGGTGCCTCAGTTTGCTCACCTGTCAAATGGGATAGTAGCATAGCCTCCTGCGATGGTTAAAAGGATCACATGAGCTTTGCATGTGAAAGTGCTTTGTAAATTGGCCAGGGCTGTTGGAACATTGGACAACCCCCCACTACACATGCCCCAAGACTACTGCCTTCCTCCCAGGCTTCCCACAACTATACAAAGGAGGAGAGAGGGAGAGAGGGAGAGAGAGAGAGAGAGTGAGCACGCAAACCGAGGCCTAGGCCCCAGCCTCTGACCTGGACAAGCATCCAGAGCAAGTGCCTCTCTTTAAGGGCAGCTGGGACAGGCTCCTTTGGTGGCTGGTGGTATTGCCCTCTGGCTTTAGGAAAGCGTCCTTAGTTCTAACTGAACTCCCTCTTGCTGCACTGCGACCACTGCCACACCCAGGAAGGCCATTGCTTAGCCTTCCGTCCCCACGCACATTCCCACCAAGGCCCAAGGTGGGCTCCAAGCCCTGGCCCCAGCCCGCTGTCTCCTTTCCACCTCCAATTTCTAAATCCTTCCTTCTGTTATCCTCGCTGCAGTGCCTGAAACTGGAGGAGAACATCAAGGGGGCCGAGGAGGAAGGTGAGCTGGCCTTCCAGGACGCCAAGGCCAAGCTGGCCCAGCTGGAGGCCGCCCTGCAGCAGGCCAAGCAGGACATGGCGCGGCAGCTGCGCGAGTACCAGGAGCTGATGAACGTCAAGCTGGCCCTGGACGTCGAGATCGCCACCTACAGGCGCCTGCTGGAGGGCGAGGAGAGCCGGTGAGAGCCAAGATCCGTGGGGTAGGGCCAGTGGGGAAGGAAAGCTAGGGGACCTGCCCCACACGAAGCCAGCCTCCGCTTCCAGCATGGAGCGGTGAGCCTGACAGGCCTGGTTTCAAGTCCTGGCTCAGCCACTTACAAACTGGGGATCTTGAACTAGTTAATTAAATTCTGTTTCCCCATCTGGAAAATAGGGCTGATCATGAACATGCCCCACCTCACAGAGTAGATTAATGAGATCTGTCAAAATAAGTGCTCAGTAAAGGTTAACAGAGGCCCAGAGAGAGGACACGCTGGCCAGCCAGGGTCACACAGCAGGGCAATCCTGGGGGCTGGGAGTGACAACCAAGAATTCCCCTTCTTCTGCCGGACCCCAAGCCTCCAATCTCAGGGGAGCTTAAGCCATGGGCTCTCTTCACACCCCACCATCTCCCCCTTACCCCCAACTAGGGTGGACTTGCCCTCAGCCACCGTGGTCAGCACTGTGCAGTCCCGATCCAGAACTGGTGAGTGTACCTGCCCCCAAGAACCCAGGGTGGGGAGGGGGCACAGCGGAGGGGGGCCATGACCCTAAAGACATCATTTTAAGTGGCTCCCCACCCCTAGCCCCTTCCCTCCCCCACCCCTCATCTCTCCTGTAGCTGCCTCCAAATCAGGCTTCTCCACAGCCCCCACCAGCAAGATGAAGAACGGCAAAGGGCACATGATCAAAATCACCGAAACGTCGGAGAAGTTCCTCTCACAGGAGTCAGCGGCCTCAGACTAAGGCAGCTGCACCCCTACTGCAGCAGGAGGGACTTCAGCTAGACTCAAAAAAGCAGCTTGGAGCCTCTGGGCTGGGATGGGAGGCAAAACCTGATAGTGAACTGAGAGGAGGAGGGTTCCAGCTCCTCTGAGAGGATACTGAACTGAAAGGAGACTTTTTGTGGGTTGCCCAGGGGGTAGGAGAGGGGTGTCCCCAGATATTTAGATCCCTCACTCCGTATCAACATCTCACAGTCCCACCCTTCCAACCTTCTGACCAGAGGTTCTCCTGACGGGGTAAACTGGAATTTGAGATGAGTTTTGTCTCTGCCTCCTCTCTCCTTGAGGCTCCTTCCCCAACGCAGGGCTTGAACCAACGTCATTCTGACCCTTTGGCCCAACCCTCACCCTAAACTTACATCTCAAGCCTTACCGTGCCTCTGCGTCAGAACCGAGGCTGGTGCCCTCACTTGCCCAACCCAGCCCCAGCCCTGGACTGGGGCCTGGTGAGCACTGCTGGGCACCCCCACCCAGGAAGGCTGGGTGCTGAGTACCTACCTCCTGGCCTTCCTGCACCACTGGGGCTTCCCAGACACATGACAGTATTAGGGAGCAAGGGGAGGAGAGCCCCTGGTGTTTGGGACCTGAGCCCGGACATCTGAGATCAGCCCAGACCCCTCTGCCCCTCGCTTCCTGTGGGTCCCTCCCAGAAGATGTCAGTCAGAACCGGACCAGCAGGGTGTGGGGGTGCCTCCCCCAACCAGCTCCCAGCGCCGTCTCCAGAAGCTAATCTTGCCATGATCAACTCCCCGGCGGGGGGGGGGGGGGAGGTAGGCCAGATGGCAGCCTGGGCCTGAGCAGGAGAAGGAGATCTCCTCTCACCTCCCTGCCAGCCCTGGGTTCACAACCCCTGCCTGGGATCTGAGCTCTCCGCCCCTGCAGCCCAGGCCCTTCCCGGCCCAAACACATGATCTTGGAGCACCAGGTCCTGGAGACCCCCAGCTCCACCCTGCCGTGAAACCCCAGGGCCCCTGTTACCTCCATCAGGCCAAACAGCCTGGCCCTCCCCTTCCTTTGCATTCATCTAAGAGCCCGGGAACACCACGCACCTCTGAGGTTACAGCTTCTCTCCTAGGGGTGTCCTGCCCTTGACCTCTACCATCCTCCCTCTGTCCATGCCCACTCTCCAGCCTCCCATGGAGCCAGGAAGAAGGCACAGTCCAGGCCGGTCTGGGAGCCTCTGAGCCCTTGAGGTCAGGCTGGGGAGCCTCAACAGCAGTCTTACAAGGGCCCAACCAAAGAGAAAAGTTCTGGGGTCTTATAGGAGCGCTTCTCTTTTCTCCTCTTTGCTCCCACCTTTGCAGTTTGCGGGGGGCTCCGAGCAGTTCCAGCCTCCCACTAGACAAGCCCTCTTCTCTCCTGCCCTCTCTTCCCCCCTAGCCGCCCCTTGCCTTCACCTCCTCTTCCAGCACCAATCTTGAATACATTCCTCTCATTTTCCAGGATATCGTGGCCCCAGGCCTCCGCCCTGCTAAGCCTCAAGGCCCTCCAGGCCTGTAGGGGGCGCCGAAGGGCTACTGACGCTCAGGCTGGAGGGACCCCAGACATACACCCACCTCTGTGTCAGAAAATCCCAAAAAAGGGTGCTGCTGACTGCTGCTTTTTCTCAGGCAATTTATTGGTTTCCAAGGGAGCAGTTCCTCAGTAGGGATACAAGATATGTAAAGTATATATATTATTTTTTCATAACTTATGTGGCTTTTAACTTATTGCTTCCCTTCCTGTTTCTGCATAATCGATGCGGTATATACTATCTTTCTGGATAGAGAACATATTTCCCAGCCACCCCATCTGATTGGCTGACTATCTTGGGGCGGTGCCCCCTTCTCCCTGCCAAGGGATGAATAAAGTGCTGAGATTTGTCCTTGGATAAAGCCATGTGTCTTTATTTATCTTCCTTTTGTGATTCGTCAGTCACTGGTCAATCGGGTTGACCACAGGACTTTGGAGATCCTCCAATTATGGGGAAAGGGTTCAGGGACCTAGTTATACCTCTGAGCCAAAACAATTTAGACACAAAAAGGTCTCCTGTCCCATCACCCCACAAGGAGTTCATGCCAACACCGGCCGATGTTCTTGGCACTTCCTGACATGTACAGGCACCACGTGGGCCCCTTACCAGACACGTCATGGGGGATTCCCCAAGTAGTGTGGGGTTCCTCCTCAAACCCTTCTGCCCTGATGGCACAGTCTAGAATATATTCTGATGGGTACAGGCCCAAGTCTGCCAAATCAAATTCTAGCTCAACTGATAAAGACTGAGGACCTTCTAGCCCAGCTCTGTGCTAAGCTGCCCAAGATTGCTCTCCACCCCTCAACCTCCAGAAGCTCACAGAGGTTGGAGAGAGAAGATACTCAAAATAACCACCCTGGACTTCCTAGTCAAGTGCAGAAATGGGTGCTACTGAAGGTCACAACAGAGAGAGGCTTGTGGAGGCCAAAAGAAGCAGGGAACCCGAGCAGGCTGCTTAGAGGAAGCAGAGATTTCAGGGAGCGTGAGGAAGCTAGATAGACAGAAGGAAGAACAGAGGTCTCAAGGAAAGGAATCTCAGGGGATAAAGGGACTTCCAAGCAAATGAACTGGGTTTGTGTCCTGGCCCACCCACTCACCAGCAATGGGACCTCAGGCAAATGGAGCCTCAGTTTCTTCATCTGTAAAATGGAGCAAGCCCCTTCCTACTTAACTCACAGGGCAGTTGGGAGCTGATAAGATATCTGTATGCATTCCTATCTGAAATGCCACCTCTCTTGTTTCCGGCACTCTGAACTGTAACAGCTCAATAAATGTAAAAGTTTATTAGTCCTCTCACTGTTGGGACAGAAGATATTAAGGACTAAAGTCAACTGACAACTCAGTTGGGAGATCCAAAACAGGCAAATGAGTCTCGGGGCTGACCCTCTCAGGGCACAGCCCCAGCCAGGACCCTGGTAGGGGGATTCAGTGACTCAAAGTTTATTCATTCCCCTGAGGACCCCGAGGAACAGGCCACACTCTCAGAATTCATGAGAGACTGATGGATAAACCATCCAGAAGAGGCCCAGAGCTGGGATCAGCTCTCAAATTGTTTCTTTGTTTTCTATTTTATGAATTTCTGCCCTTATTTGTTATTTCCTTCCTCCTACTTTCTTTGGGTTTATTATTTTTATCCTTTTCCAACTTCTTGAGTTGAATGCTTAGAATGCTCATTTTCCACCTTTCTTTTTTTCTAATGTAAGATTCTTTGAAGATCATAAATTTCCCTTGAAGTACCATTTTGAATGCATCCCATAGTTGCATGTCACATTTTTTAATCATTTAGTTAAAGCAATTTTATTGTTGACTTGATTCATGTTATTTAGACACTTCCACACAGAGTTGCTTGCTCATTTCACAAACATTTATTGAGCTGTACACTAGTCTGTGCCTGCCCCTGTTCACGATGCTCAGGAGGACCTTAAATTCAGCTGCTTCTTTATCTCTGTACACTTGAGTCCCGAATCCTCCAAGTGCTTTGATGGCCTATTTTTGTTCCTTTTATCCCCAGAAGACTCTAAGCTCTTTGTGGGCAGGGATTGTATCCCAGGGAATCACAGGGCCTTGCACATACCCTGGCACATAGTAGGTATTCAGTAAATGTAGAATGAATGAACAAATGCAGTCCCTCCCCAACCAAGGTTTCCTAGTCTAAAAGTCTCCTGAAGGCAAGGGCAAGTTTTACTGACCTCTGTATCATGCTAATACTTGGAGAAGGTCCTCAGTCCTTATCAGTCGAGCTAGAATTCGATTTGGCAGGCTTGGGCCTGTACCCATCAGAATATATTCTAGACTGTGCCACCTGGACAGAAGGGTTTGAGGAGGAACCCCGCACCACTTGGGGAATCCCCCATGACGTGTCTGGTAAGGGGCCCATGTGGTGCCTGCACATGTCAGGAGGTGCCAAAAACATTTAAAGAGCACAGTGTGTGAAAGATGGATGGATGGATGGATGGATGGATGGATGGATGGATGGATGGATGGATGGATGCATATATGAATGACAGAAAACAATTCTTTCCCTCCCCAAATAAGGAAACCCTCCTGCCCCTTTCCTGCTAACAGCTCCCAGATGGGTTTCTGCCAGGGTACAGACTCTGGCTCCCTCCTGTGCAAAGCTCCCTTCTCCCCTCCTCCTTCCCATGGCTGCCCTTGAGGAATGAGTCAGTGAACACTTGGCCAAAGGCACCACCCCTGCTCTGGCTACAATAACAAAAACAAGCCCCTACCTGGGTTTGGCTCTTTCTCCTCCTTGGTCTCTATTGTCCTCCTAACCATCCTGTGACAGGGAAATAGGGAAAGTGTGTGCTCATTATCTGAGGCCCAGAGAGGTGAAGCACTGTAACTCCCTTCACCCAGCTGGTGAGAGGAAGCATTTTGTTTGTGTGAAACCATTTTTTACATGCAGACTGCCTACCACAGGGCAGAAAATAATCACCAAACCCAAAAGTTGGTGAGGTGGAGCCTGAAGGACCCCACCTTCAAACACAAAGAGCAGGTGGGTTTGAGCTGTACCAACTGCTGGTGCCCAGCCTGAGTCCCCGACTCTGCCTGGAAGACAAGGGTCAGAGGCCTTGCGCCGGGACTAGCAAGTCAGTGCACTGGCGGCTTGAGAGAAACTTTCTTCCAGTGGGGTCCTAGGGCCAGAGCCCTAAGGCAGGCCCTGTGGCCCGGGGTTGACAACGCAACTTTCTTTCCAGACCCTAAAAGGAAAACAGCTGGAAGGGAGGCTTGGCCCCTGTCTTGAGTGAGTTCCCAGGGCTGATGGAGGAGATCCACACAGAGAAAGAGAGGCAGACATAACCAGAGATATCTGTGCAGAGCCCAAGGCCTCAGCACTGGGAGCCTTCAGAGCTGCTGATGGAAGTTAGTCAAGGAGGGCTTCCTGGAAGAGGGGAGGAGAGTGCCTTGGAAGAAGGCGCATCAGGGCTAGCAAAGAGGAAGGAGTGGAATGGCCTAGGGGGAAGGAGAGCAGCACATTTGCTCCGCCTCCAGCTGAGGCAGACAGCAGGGGGCCGGGAGATGCCCAACGTGAGCAGGGGAAACCTGAGTTGATGAGAAGGCAAACTATGGGGGTGTGTGTCATAATATGAAGCCCCCACCAGGGTGTAACCCAACCATGTCCTATTCAACTGTGCACCCCAGTGTCAGGATGCTAGGCATGCAGTCAGCACTTACTAAATACCAAATAAATGAATGGAAGTATGAATGGCAGGAGGTTGCAGGCTGCTGAAGGATGCAAGTTAAACCAGTAACAGAGGATTTTTTTAGCACCTATTGTGTGCTGCTCCCTGTGCAGGCAGAGCAGGAAGAAAGACGAGAGTAAAGGGTAAAATGGGGAACTTGGCCTCAAGGGGATTCTGGTCTGGTTCAGGATGACCAGGCCCCTGCTCATGGTGCCCCCAAGGTGCCTAAATTCTCTCTCTGGGTTCATTTCTTCATCTGTAAAATTAAGCAGTTAGTGTCCAGATCCCCTCTATGTTGACCCCATGAAGTTCCTACTGCCTGCTCATCCCCCCTCATGCTCCTCAGTTTCCCCACACACACGCTCATTATGGAGGCAGTGGTAATAGTAATTGAGACTAAGGGCTGCAGAGCAAATCCTGATTCTAGAAGGTACTAGCTGTGTGGGCTTGGGCAATGTATGTAGCCTCTCTGGACCTCAGAGAGATAAACAGTGCTTGCCTCATAGATTCACTGTGAAGACTTAAAGAGATGATGTAGGATAAAAGAATTTAGCACAGTGCCTCGGTCGCAGAAGGGCTTGGTAATGACAACAACAACAAGCACAAATCAATCTTGGAATGCCTTTCTCCTGAACCCCAGTGGAGTTGGAATCTGGCCCCTGGGCCAGTGTCCGCACCATGTGCCTGCCTCACCTACCCCCCCACCCCAAAGGAGAGGCCGGTTTTGGGGGACTCAGAGATCTGGGTGAGAGAAGGTGAGGATCAGAGAGGATAAAGGAAGTGGCTCAACCCCTCCCTCTTCCTTTCCGTGGGAATGGAATGTGGCCCAGGGCACGTTCCATTTCAAGAAGGTCGGTTCTTGCCCGTCCTGGGAGCAGCACGGCAACCACTGCCCTCTAGCGGCCGCGGCGAGACCGGCAGGGCTTAGGACCTGGAATCCAGACGCCCACACACTTAGGCTCCAGTTGCAGATCTAAGCTCTCAGAGGCCCCCAGAGCTGGGGCCACAGGCTGAGCCACTCTCTCCTCCCCAGCAGGAGCAGACTCAGCACCTGCCACTGAAGGGGTCACCACGGCCCACAGGCCTCAGAGAACCCCCAATCTGGCTCCTTCTCATTTTTCAGGTCTCAACTCAAATGCTAACCCCTCAGAGAGACCTTCTCTGAACTCCCATCTCAAATAACCCCCCACTACCTCCACACTCCTTTGGGGAGAGTAAAAAGTTTGTCTTTGGTTGGGAACAGCTAGAATTAATACATTGGATGATTGTCCTGACAAAATGGCTGCGCCAGGGTGGGGCCTCCAGAAGGAGGGCTGCACGTGCGGCCCAGGTGGAGAAAATGTAACACCTGCAAATCCCCCGCTGGAACCCCTCTGTTCCTCCAGCCTCTGTTTGCCAGCTTTTCACATCTTTTCTTTTTTTTTCAAGGGGAAAAACCCACCCCTCCTTGTTCCAACTAAGGTAGGTAAATTTAGCAGATGTCTCCATACCACTGCATTTCTGTCCTGAAGAAAGCAAGAAAGGAACCTGAGTGCTCCTGCCTGTGCCCCTCACCCCCACCCCACTTCCAGCCCCTATTCAGGGTCTTATCAGCAGAGGCTCAGCTGTGGCCTCAAAGTCGGGCACCCCCTGTAATCAGCCGCCATCATCATGGGGTGTGTGCAGGGCCTATACTCAACATTCACTTGACAAATATTTATTGGTGCCTACAGTGCATTAGGCAGGTTCTAAGCCTGGGATATATCAGTGAATAAATCTGCCAAAATCCCTGCCCACGTGGAATTTACATTTTACTGGAGAAAGACAAGAAAGAAATGTATTAGTACAAGATACAGTCAGCCAGATGGTGACAATAAGTGTGATGGAGAAAAACAGAGCAGAAAGGTGTATAGGGAGTGTTGGCGGGGCGGGGGTGTGTGTGAAAGTTTAAGATGGACGTCAGGAAAAGCCTCACTGAGAATGAGGCCTTTCAGCAACCAGGAGGAAGTGAAGAAGGGAGCCATGTAGGTTCCTGGGGGAGAGCATTCTAGGCAGAGGGAGCCACGGGGGCAAAGGCCCTGAGTCTGCGGAGTCTGCCTTTCTGTTTGAGGACCCACCAGGAGGCTAGTGTGGCCACGGTGGAGGGAGTGAGGGGGACAGTGGGAAGTGATTGGGGGGAGGTGGGGGGAGCCAGGCTGTCCCTGGCCTCGCGAGCAATGATTGGACTTCGGCTTTGACTGAGCAAGATGAAGAATCTGGGACAGAGGAGTGACTGGATCTGACTTCTGTGGTAAGAGGGCCAAAGCAGTACAGTAATATCCAGAATTTTCTTCATCCAGCAGGTGACAAGCAACAAATGAGAAGAAAGGCCTCCTCTGCCAGTCTTTGTCTTTTACCCCATAATTTCGATTTCAAAGAACAAAGTGGGGACAGGGGTATAGTTTTCATTTTGACAGGCCCTAGGACTCCTGGTCCCTGAGCAGGTGCCACCATCTGTGACTTGTCCATCACTGTATCCCCTAGTGCCTTGCAAAGGGCCTGGTACTTAGTTGGTGCTCGTTAATTATTTGTTGCAGAAATGTGCCAGCACACCCATGACGGAATCTCGGCCACTTGTAATGACCTCCATGGTGGCTCCGCGTGCCCAGGCCTGTGCTGAGCACTCAGCAACACTGCCCCCATTTCAGGAGAGGCTGAGTGACTTGCCAGATCACCCACAGGCAAAGCTGGATCAGACCTCCTGCCGCTCTGACCCCAGAGCCCTTCCCTCCTCAGCTCCTTGCTGTGGCAAAGGCCCAGCACACCCCGCCTCACCGGAGGGACCGCCAGGGCGATCAGTTCTGCCTCCAGCCACCCACCCAGAGGTCCCAGATACCAGCCTCAGGGTGTCCTCATAGGTGGAAGGCTCTGAGTCTGTCCGTCTTAGGGTCTGTGGGGGCAGGGAGGTCTGGGGTCTGTCCCTCCCGGGAAGGGACAGGGGGTCTGGGGGTCTGCCCCTCCTGGGGCAAGGCCCGTGCTCCCCAGCCGGCCCCCACCCTGCAGGGGGTCTGTGCATGTGTTTCATCCTGTCCATCCGACCTGCCTGCAACATTGCTCCCAGCCATCCGTGGGCCCCGAGCACCCCCTGCTGACTGCTGCCTCACCTGCACCTCCATTCCTTGTATGGAGCCGGAAATCCGCGGCCTGGGGTCTGGGGAAGTGACAAGGGACTAGAATTCTAGTCTCCTAGGACTAGAATCTGGCTTCAGCCCTTCTCCTCCACACTTATGAACCACAGGGGACATTCCCATCCGGGCACTTGCCTCGCATCCTTCCATCCCATCAGGGGCTGGGGAGGGATTGCCTGTGCACACACAGATATGGGGACTGGGCCCAGAAGTGTCCTCCAGCCCTGGGACTCCCCTGTAGCTCCTCGGAGCACCACCCTTGGTGGAGACTGAGCCTTGAGAGAGGTGGGTAGGAGCACTGACCCACAGTGGGTTGGTCCTCAGCCCCTGCTTGGGACTGAAGAAAACCTAGCCCTGCCCCCAATGTCACCCTAAATCCCTCTCATCCTATATGCTGCCTTCATGTTCGACCCCATCCCTATCAATCCTAATCCCCTCCCACAATGCCCTTCCTTCAAATCCTCAGAAGTCCCCGTGCCCTCCAGGCCATGGTACATCCTGCTGATGTGCAAACAGATCCCGGGAGTGTGCCAACTCAAGAGCCTGAGAAACAGCAGAGGGTGGCTGAGCTGGAGAGTGAGGTCAGCCTTTGGAGAGGACTCACACGTACACCAGTACATGGATCTCAGCAGGCACGCACATATATGTACACAGCATATGGACACAGAACCTATGTACATGTATATGTGTTGTACATGTGTGCTGTATGGGCATGTGCATGTACACAATCCTATGCGTGCACCTCCATGCACTGGCACAGGCACCCACACAAGTAGGTGTCCTTAGATATAGACAGGTATGGGTCCACCATCAAAGCACACATCTACACATGTGCATGCACACACAAACCCGTCTGTCCATGCCTAATGGTAAGAGTAGACTCCAGAGTCAGCCAGACCTCAGTCTGAACCCTGGCTTGCTCTCCGGCCGTGGGTATGTGCAACCTTTTGAAGCCTCAGTTTCCCTATATGTGTGGGTAATAAAGGTGCCGGCCTGTGGGGTTCTGAGGATTAAGGAGATAATGCATGAAGCCAACTTGGTAGATAGTAAGCGCTCAGGTGGTGTCAGCTGGCAGACCTCTGGTCTGCAGGCCTGGGTATGACTGTCACTATAAAAGAGCAAGAATAGTTCCCATCCATGGCTTGAGGCTAGAGCCATCCCTGAGCCTAGAGCCCCCTGCCCCCAGCACAGGCACACGCACGCGCACACACACACACACACACACAGGGGCTGGCACCACTCTGTTTCTGCTATTTACCCAGACTGCTTAGCTGTGAGCTGAGCCCAGGAGCCTGTGGGTCCACACAGGATCCAGGCCCCGCCTTCCCCGGCCTGTTGAGACAGGGCCTGGCCCAGATTCCTGCGTTCTTGCTGCCTTGCCTCTTCCTCTTGGCTGCAGACATTTGGGGTACAAAATGGAGACCTTAGGGGACCCACTGACCCTCCAGGCCACTATGCAGTGAGGTGGGGGTCCTTTAGGGGAAGGCCTGGAGACTGAGGAATCATGGGGTCCTCCTTGGGAGCCCTCCAGCCTGCCTGACAGCCCCCTCTCCAACTCCATCTCCCCACAAGTCTGTGGCTGCTGAGACTATGCCTATCGCATGGGAGGCCCCACAGGCCTGTCTGTCCAGCACCCCTGGAGGGAAAGGGGGACCTTGTCCTGTCTCCAGGGTGCAGAACAACTTGGGTTGAGGAGCTAGTTCTCAAGGCCTTCCCAGGGGTCCGGGACAGCCCCATGCATTATCTCCTTTAATCCTAGAAACTGTGGCTTTCAGTCACCAAAGCCCCAACCCCTCAGGCCCCAGAGGGCAGGCCTGGGACCCCACCCCTTGCCTGTCTTCACCCCCAGGCAGCCAGGGAGCACCTGGCAGGAGGGACTGCTCTACAGAGCATACAATGAGCCTCCTTTCCTTTGTCCTCTGAAAACTAACCCGGCTGAAAAGTAGCTGCTGCAGTCTAGTTAGGTCCAACTCCTCCAGATCCCTCCAAAACAGGTTGGGGCTGCCTCACACCTCAGATTGGGGGCACGGGGGGGCACAGGCATCCTCCTAGGGGGTGACCTCCCACACCATGAATGCAGCCTGCCCCTCATTTTACAGACAGAGAATTGAGACCCAGAGAGGGGAAGGACCTGCCCAGAGCCTGGGCCTCCTGCTTCCTCCCTGCTCTCTTTGGACACAGCCTGGGCTCCCGGAGAATCTCTCACCCTGAGCTTTGCCCCCACATCCTGGGAAGGTCCAGTGGTTGGAGGGGGGAAGAGGGGAAGGATGCACCAGATTCAACTGATTTTCTCTCTGTGGGGAAGAAGCGGAGGCTGCAGGGAAACCTCTCCCCAGGGCCCAGCCTCAGGGCTTTCAGGATTTACACTGCACAGACAGGGTTCCTCTGCAGCATCCTGGGCTGGGGACAGAACAGAGCATTGCTGGTGTGGCCCCAGCCAGGCCTGGGTTGAGGGAGGGACACCTGGAATGTATTCTAGGCCCACCCCACCTACCACCATAGTTCGCAGTTTCCCACCAGCCCAAAAATGTGGGAAATAAGGGATCGGGAAGAGCACTGGACTGGGAGTCAGGGGCCATGGCTCTGGTCATGCTTCTGTTATAACTAGTTGGGTGAACTTGAGGCTTAGTTGACCCATCTGTCATGTGGAAATGGGGTTTACCTTCTACCCACCTCCCCCCTGCTGCCAGTCTACCCCTCATGGGCTGAGTCTCCTCCTCCAGATGCCTGGACTGCGCCTCCCCATTCCCCGCCTGTCTTAGCCCTGCACGCCAAGGGCAGGGTGGGCAGCAGCTGAGGGGCCCAGCTGCTGTCCAGCCCCAGCGAGGCTCTGGCTGCACCCAGCATCCACTCAGAGACCCCAGACAGCAGAGCCCAGGCTAGGAACACTGGGGCCAGCACAGGCCAAAGCTGGCCTTTCACTTCTCAGCCTCCCCACCCACCCACCCAAGCTGAGGGCCAACCACAGCCCCAAGCAGGCAGCTATAGGATGGGATGGGGGACCAAAAGGTCCCTTCCTAAGGAGCCCTTCCCTGGGAGAGCTGCCAGTCTGATGGGGGAGGTAGGCAGAGCCCCCCAAGGCCTTGTCCTGGGCCTTTCCCTCTGGTTAACACTCCCAACTGCCCAGTAGGACCATGACCCTCTTTTAACAGATGAGGAAACTGAGGTGCAGAGCCACGACTCCAGCATAGTCCTGAATGCCTCCATGCCTCTCTGGGTTCCTGCCCAAGGAGGGTCCCCCACCCTAACACTCAGGAACTTAGGGCCTGTGTCCTTGGCAGCGTTTCCCAGCGCCCACATCTCTGGCGCCCACCAGGGCCTGCGCCGGGAGGAGCGCCAGGTCCCCGGGGCGGGGCTCAGAAGCCTCTGTTCCCGCAGCGCCCTCGGGCTGGCGTGCCCGGACAGGGAGGCTGCTCAGGGCCGCCCGGGCGAGACAGGACCGGACCGGACGGGACGGGACGCGGGCGGCGCCGCCACATCTGAGTCCCGCCGCATTCCCCAGCACCCCGCCCGGGGCGGGAGAGGGGAGCCTCCCAACGCCGCCGGGCACCGCCCCCTGCCGGCCGCTGCCGGCTGCTGCAGATCGGGGAGAAGGCCGCAAGGCGTGGGCCGCGGGGAGTCCACTGCACCCCAACCCTGAGGAAGCTCCCTCCGTCCCCACTACCCCCATCGGTCACTGAACAAGCACTTCCCGCTCGTGCTGGAGAGTAGTGGGGAGAGGGGAGAGGGTCGTCCTAGAGGACAAGGCCAGAGCCTTGCAGAGGCCTTTCCGGCTACCCTCTTTGACCTGCCAAGGCTCTGAGCACCCCCTCCAGTATCACCCTCACCCCTGTCGACCCCGCCAGCCACACCCTCTGCACAGCCACAGCCAAGCTGGAGAAACGGCCTCCAGTTTCTGAACTTCCCTTACCCAGGAAGTGGGCAGAGCTGGAATCTCCTCTCCTTGACTCTGATCTGCACAGACACTCCTCCAAGGGAACTTCGTTCCCCCACCCCTATGCCCAAGCCCACCTGCCACGCCACCCTCCTGCCCACAACCTCAGCCAAGCACCCCTCCTTAGCTGGGGCTTCTTACTCTAAGGAAGCAGAGTCCTTGCCCTCTAGTCCCTGCCTTCCCACTCTAAGACCTCTCAAAATAGCAACAGGAAAATACAGTGCTTGGGTAGCACTTACCCTGGAAAACATTGATCTTCGTGCTTTATAAACATTCGCTTGTTTAATCAAGCCTGCCCAGAACAAACCCTGCCCGGGCCCTGCACCCTAAACACACACGCACATATGTGCACACACACGCACATATGTGCGCACACACACACACACACCTTGGTGCATGTCAGTAACTCCATGTTCCTGGGACTAGGCTTCTGTAATTTCCTGCCTGCCTCTCACCCCGCACCGCTGGCAGCTGTGCTTCAGAATTTTGGGCACCCCTCTGCCCAGAGCCAGCCTTTCCCTCCACAAGGAGCCCATGCTCCTTGGCAGCAGGTGCCATGGAAGGAGCATGGGCTCTCGTCTCAACCACCATGCACTGCTGTGTGACCCAGGGCAGTGCAGGTCCCTCTCAGGACCCAGGTTTCTGAGCTGGTTGGAAGAGGCCATCTCGAAGACTCTCATCAGCCCTGCCAATCTAGGATGCAGGGTGGCCCTGGGCTCATTCGGTTCACAATGCTCTCTCTCTTCCCATAGTTACAGTGCTTTGTATACAGTAAGTGCTCAGTAAATGCAAGAGCTAGTACTTATTCCCACACAATGACCCCACTCTCAGTCCCTCTCTGAGCCTGGGCCCTGGGGAGGGCCCACACCCTCCAAGCCCCATCCCCTGGCTCTCATGCCTTCTAGAATCTCCTGACAGATCCTGGTTCATGCCCAGAGAGGCCACCGTCAGCAACCCACAGGGCATCACAAGCTGTGAACAGACCCTGCAGCCCCCTCAGGGCCCAGCACCACGGACAGGCCAGGAAAGAAAGACAGACTGGGTTCACAAGAAAGCACTAGGGACCAAAGGTGCCTGGGGGTTGGACCTACAAGGTCTTCCCTGGGGTTTCCCAGTTGGAAAATCAGGAAGCGTCAGCTTGCCGCATTCTCCTGAATGTGCATGAAGGGTGCTGGCCTGGGAAGAGAGCAGAAACCCGTCTGTGTGGTTCCCCAGGGTGGAGGTGGATGGGAGGCAGATGTCAGGTCAGAGCAAGCATGGCCTTTCAAACAGTTAGAGCTTCCCACCAAGATTGGTGCCTGGTGAGATAGTGAGCTCCCCATTGTGGGAACGATTAATGCACTTAAATACTGCTTGGGCACCAACTAGTGTCAGGCACCATCCAAGGCACTGGGGTTACAGAGAGAAGGAAACAATGTCCCTTCCTTTATGGAGTTTACATTCTAGTAGGAGAAACAGGCAATAAAAGGTAAATAGGCATACAATTTCATGAGGGTATAGGTAGCGTAAGAAAACTGAAGCAGTGGGGGAAACAGTGTAAGAAAACTGAAACAGTGGGGGAAACAGTGAGGAGCGAGGAAGCTCCTTGGAGAAGATAATATTTGAATGGAGACCTGAATGAAGGGAGGGGACAAACCACGTATAGCAGCTTAGGGAGGAGGTAGGGGAGATGGGGGGAAAGCTGGGAGGAGCACCTGTCAGGGGTAGTGGGAAGGGGGACCTTATGGCAGGGGAGGGTGGACTAGATGATCATCAAACCCTTGCACCAGAGACCCCACCATGGTGGATCAGAAGGGGAGGTGGCCCGGGCAGCATGGCGAAAAGCCTCAGAGGGAAGTGGGTACCAGGGAGGGAGGGGCTGCCCCCTCTTCCTTGGGACATGGAATGAGATGCCTGATGCTAAATGCAGGCAAAACCTCCCCAAGTTCTCTGCCCAGCCATCCTCTTTGCTGGTGGCCATAGAGGCAGTAAGCAGGGCAGGAAGACACAGGACATTTCCTCTAGGTGGCCCTGCCCAGGCTAGCAGGGAACACAGAGAGGATGCTGAGAACCAGCTCAGATGCAGAGTCAAGACAGAACATGGAGCACCAGGCAGTTCTCTGGGCCGCAGTGCAAGGCAGTGCTTCCTGGAGGGGGGAGTGTGCACAGGATGTAGAAGTCCAGAACAGGGCGGGCAGGTGGGGGAAGGGAAGTGGAGAAGGGCATCCCGAGTGGGAATTCAGAATGAAACTTCAGGTTTTCCTAAGCCCTGCAGATGAGGATAAAGAGGAGAGGCTGAGGACTCTTGTCTTCCTGACCCCCAAATTACGGTGGCCTGAGAATGAGCTTCTGCATCCTCAAGAACACAGCAAGAGAGACTAGAACCAGGCAACAAGCAGAACTTCCTTCTAGAAGTGTCTGAATTCCAAACTGGCAGACACCGAGGGATTCCCAGTCCTACAGGGCTTTAAGGAGGTGGTGGCCCCCAGGGGCCTCAGGATGGGGTCCTTTCTGAGCTAAGGCAAGATGTTGGGGGTAGACTCCTAAGGGCTGTTCCATGTAGGGGAGGCTGGGAATCAGAGAGGGTGGCTCTGCAAGTCAGCCATTCTCACATGTTTGGCCTTGTTTTCCTTACAGAGCTGAAGTTGCTTTGTCAGCTTCCCTAGAAAACCTCTGTGCAATCACTGTGCTGAGACAGGCAAGGACAGAGGCTCGCTGCAGGGGAAGGAGAGGCTCAAGGTAGGCCTCTTCCATCAGGCTGGGGGTCTCAGTACCTGGTCCCCACCCTGCCCTCTCCAGGGTTAGGCCAGGTATGTGCACTCACCTAGCAGAACCCAGCATGTCCCAGGCCCAGGCCAGACTGGGGAGGGAAGAAGGAAGGGCACGGAAAGGGGATGGGACTGGGGGTCAGGAGTCAGTTTCCCAAGCTCCCCAATGAGGGGCTGGATAAGATAACATCCAAGGACACCCCCAGCTCAATATTCCTAGGACCAACAGAGAGACACCTTCCCAACCCCCAACATGCTGGCAAGGGGCCCAGGGCTAAGAAGACAGGCTGCTACCAGGCCCAGCTCTGCCTCCACCATGCTGTTAAACCTCTCTGCTAAACTCACTTGGCCAAAATGTCCTGGCAGAGAGTTGTGAGGGTCAAATTAGATCACGCACAGGAAAAACATTTTGGAAATGAGAAGTAAGTGCTTTTATCTCCAGAACCAAATTCCAAGTTGGTGTATCCGGCACACACAGGACGGCATATGTGGGACGATGCAAAACCCCTTGTACCTGAGGACTGGGGAGAGCATGGCCAGGGGAGGGCTGGGGGCTCAGCCTCCAGCTGGCTTTTAAAGAAGGGTCTCGCTTTGAGGTAGAAACTGAGGCAACCCGGCAGGCAAACAGGCCTATGGACAGAGTGCCTGCTTCCTCAGGCCCTGTCTCTACCGAGCTCCCCATTTGCTGGGAAGTAACCCAGCTGGGCCAGGTGCATGTACACGGGCATATGGCTTGACCAACAGAACTGTCCTGAATCCCAGCTCCCCTTCAAACAGGAGAGGATGGGCCCTGACCCCGGGAGCCCAGCAGGGAAGCAAGATCCACAGCCTGGGTGTGGCTGGTGTGGCCTGGACCTACAAGCATCTAGAATTGAGGGAACATTCCATGGACCTAAGATCTTCAGATGAATTCATGCCCCCTACAGAAGAGGAAACAGGTTCAGAAAGGAGGGGCACCTAGCCAAGGTTGTCAAGCCACAGGGCTGCCTCTCTCAGTCCTGGGCTGCATCTTCTGCCTCCCCCATGCCAGGTGGCTCCCCACAAGCAGGGGTGGGGGGGTGGGAGAGGGACTCACACACCCTACAGGGCTCAACGCCAGGACTAGGATACCACAGAAGCTGCTATCCTGCCTGGGCAGGGCGGGCAAGCCCGGAGGCAGGGAGGGAGGCAGGCCTGTCCTCTCCCCACCTGACAGACAGCATTTGTTACCTTATAAGGTGCTTTCTTTTCTCCCTCAAGCATCTTCTGACAAAGATCTCAAGTGGGGTTGTGGGTGGAGAAGGTGGGGCCAGCTCCCTGGAGACACACACACACAGACACACACACCCAAACATACCAGAGTAGCCTTCTCTGGGGGCAGCCGTGGTCTGTCAGAGAAAGTCGAGCAGTCCTAAGTGAAGGGACCCTCCACAGGGCTTAAGACCCCAACCCCTGGCTTCCCACTCTCCCTCTGTGACCTGTCCCCTGTGTTACCTGCACTGCTTCCCCCATTTTGGGGGGGGGGGGGCTGGGGCTCTCCTGCCCCCTCACACTCACAACAGACATACACACAACCACCTGTGGACAGGGAGTGGTGGTTGCATGGGAACCTACCCTTCTTGTCCTGTCCAAGGGGAGAAGTGAAGTCTGGCTCTTTAAGGGATGCGCTTCCTCCCAGGGCCTCCTGCCCAGAGGAAACAGGTTAGGGATAACTCCAGGGACCCCAGCAGGGCCACATCTGTCTATATCCTCAGAGTGGGTGGAAGGTAAGGGCCTGGGGACCCACACCCTATGGCTAGAAAGGGCATTAGGGCTTCCCAGCTGCCCCGGGTGTCAAGCGAGTCCTAGCAATGAGCTAGACTGAGGGAGAGCAAGGGTCAGTGGGCCAGGCCACCATCACAGATGTCCCCAAGCCTGACACAGGGCAGGGCAGGCCACTGTGGGCTCCTGACAAGGAGGTCTGAGCCCAGCCAGCCACTCAACAGTTGAGCTTTCCTAAGCCTCAGTCTCCACATCTATAAAGGGGGAATAGCAGTGTTGTCCTCTCCTCTCAGTTGCTCTAAGGATAAGTGGGTGACAATCTGGATAGAGAGCACACAGTGGCCTGCAAATACCCTTGAGTTCAGCAGCCAGGGAGGGTCGGTGTGCTGTTCAGAGTCTCTGGCAGTGCCCACAAGTGCTAAGCCCCATTCCAGCCCCTCCAGGCCCTTCCCAGGGAGTGACCTAGAGCAAGAAGAAAGCAGGCCAGAGCCGAGGGAGCTCCCAGGGAAGTGGGGCCTTGAGACCAGGAAACACCTTGGGAACAGTGCACAGCACCCCAGAGGGACAGACACTGCCGGCAGTACCCAACCCAGGCAGGCCCCTCTGCTCCCCAGTTGCTGTGTCCCGAGCCACTGCTGCAGGATGGTGGCTGTGTGAAGGCCTGGCGTGCGGCCAGGCCGCTGGGCTACCACGCAGTGACTCAGGACTGTGGCACACACCCTACCCGGCCCAGCGGGAGAACAAAGCCACCAGCTCAGGGCCTCGGCATCTAGACTGAGTCACACTCAGATCCACCCAGCCGGGTGCCCCCACCCCTCCCAAACCCATCCCACCCCAGAGGATCTGGAGAGCCTCCCCACTCCTGTCCAGGGGTGGCCGGCTGAGAAATGAGGAGCTGGACCCTGGGGAAGCCTAGAGGTCTCAGGCCCAGGCCAGGCAGCCAGCCCCCAGCTGGGCCTCAGACTCTAGCTCAAACTCCAGACAGCAGGAGACAACCCCAGTGAGGGGCCCCAGCAGGCCTGCCTGAGCCCAGAAGCCAGGCCCAAGGCCCAAGAGGTGGCTTCCTTGCAGGCAAAACCCAGAGAAAGAGTAACCAGGAAGGTCCTCCGCAAGGGCTACCAGCCTCAGCTCAGCCTGGGTCAAGGTCCATGCTATGGCCTCAGCCCTGACCCTGGGCCCTCAAGTCTGACCCTCAGATGGGTGGGAATCCTGACAAGGGCGAAGACCCTCAGATTCCCTCCCCGATGAAGGCCAGCAGGGGACAGGCCCAGCTCCCACCTAGACCTGGGAGTGAGGTTTGTCAGGAGAGCAGCTGGGGCTGTCCCTTCCCCACTCCACCCTCATCAACATCTAAAAGGAGCCAAGGTTCTCAGACAAATGTCCAAGCGAGAGAAGAGGCCGAGGCAGCAGGGGGACTACATTCACTGGAGAAATGGGGCCCATGCTTCAGCAGATACCCAGGCCCTAGAGAGCGCCCCGGAGTCTGCTGCCTCTGTGCCTGGCCTGTGCTGAGAAGGTGGAGGGGGTCCTGCCCCCACCTGGGGCTGGAGGACAAGGTCTCCACCCAAGGCCTGCCAGAGGGCAGCACAGCCAAGGAGGGGGAGAGCAAAGACCTAGCAGAGACCCTACAGGACAGAACAGCCAGATCCCCTAAAGCCTCCACAGGCTCCAATCATGCCTAGCCCTGACTCAACCTAACCTAACCCCAAAATGTGCCTAAACTAACCTATGTCTATCTCCACCTCACTCCTGAACCCATCTGTCCTCGGTCTAACCCCAACTCTAACCCAAAATCTGAACTAGCGCCAAACTCTGCCCTAAAATCAACTTCACTCCCTATGCACACATCCTACCCATCCTCAAAACCTGGCCTTAAAACAATCCTAACTCTGGCCCTCACCCACACTGAGACCCTACTTCATCCCCAAATCACTTCAAACCCTGCCTTTCCAGGCCCACCCTATTCCTAACTCCTATTCCAAATCCTAGTAGCACCCCACACCTGCCTGTAACCTCACCATCACCCATACCCTAAACTCTCCAATCCCTAAGCTCCCCCACAAACCCCACTTCTCCCCAGACCACCCACAGTGCATCCACCCTGTACAGTGGCTGACAGTCAGGCAGCTCTGCTGGATGGAGCTGTGTCTGGAAGTTAGGACAGGGCAGGGACCCAGGTTGGGAGTTGAGGCAGAAGGGCAGGTGCTGGGGACAGGACATGCCCCCAGGAAAGAAGAGCAGAGACTCTGCCGGCTCCCACCCCACTTTGACCCCAACCCAGGGCTCCCAGCTGCTCCGTACTAGGCCTTGTGGGGTGGGTCACTCAGACCCTGGGGCCTGCCGCTGGCCCACTGGCCCAGGTGCTCACTGCAGTACAGCCCCAGCTCCCTCCTGGGTCACCTGCCCCTCAGAAGAGGGAGTCAAACACAGGCCCCTGGAATTTGTGCAAACATCCCCCAGGTGAGAGGTCAGAACACAGCATCTATCACCCTGTACAGCCAGGACATAGGCTCCTCTCCCCGACCTCGAGCCTCAGCCAGGCCAGAGCTCACCCCAGAAGCCAGGCAGGAGAAAGGGGTGCTGGGGACAGTAGAAGCTAGGGAGAGGCAGGGGGACTCAAGATCAGGCCCCTTTCTGGACCAGTGACTCCCTAGATCTCTTCACTAGCAGTCAAGGACCCCCACGATCTGCAGCCTGAACACCCACTGCCCCCCTACTCCTTCCCACTCAGCCCCTGCCCCAGCCTCCCTGGACCCCCAACTTTCTCCAAACAGGCCCTGCAATTTCTACCTCTACACCTTTGCTGGGCCACCCCACAGCCTGATGTGAAAGCCAAACTGTCCTTCAAGCACCCGCTCACCTGCTGCCCATCCCCACCCTTCCTCCATCAGAGGGGCGTCCTCCCTTCTCGGAAGCCCAAACCGCAGTGCTGGTTTCTCTCTGATGCTCCTCCCCACCCGGGCAGCCCCCCGGCCTGCAGCTCTGTGAATAGGCCCTCACCACCCTCCAGACCTCCAGCTTCCCATCTGGGCACAGCCCTTGCTCCCTCACGCAGCACCCCAAGGCTGGATTCCAGGGAATGGGGAGCAGGGCCCTCATCCCTCCATCTCTCCTGAGTGGGCTTAGGCCTCAGGAGGATTTCTGGGTGTGGGGCCAGGGCTTCCCACACCTCGCTCAGTCTGACATCTCATGGCATTGGTGTTACTGTACACAATTTACCCAGGAGGCTGCAACAGGCCAAACATTGCCCAAGTAGCAGAGTAGGATTAGACCCCAAAGCCCACCTTCCAAACAAATGGGGTTGAGGCCCTGCCCCAAGTGGATGAAGAGGTGGGGACCCCTGGGGAAGGGTCTAGAGGGGTGGGCAGAGCCAGGAGCAGCCTTTCACTGAAGTCCTTGTAACCCTATGGTGGGGTTCCCAGGCCTGGAGGGTGGTTGGGAGGAAAGAGGCAGGAACCCTGGGGGCACCGCCCCTGCAACCCATACTGCGACCCCACTGTGGGCAAGCACTCACTCCAAGCCGCACGCACGCACCCTGCCCCCGCGGCCCCCCACGCGGAGGCCCCGCGCCCACACGCGGACGCGCTCTGGCGAAACCCTCGCCCACTCTCTCAGGCCGCCGCCGCCCACACCCGGACCTGCCCGACCGGCCGGACCCGCCCAGCGGCCGCGGGAGGCTGCGGCGCTCCCCGCCCCCACCTCGGAGCCGGCGCGGGGATTCCGCGGGGCAGGAGCGCCCCCAGCTGACGCGAGCGGGACCGGCAGGGCACAGGAACCCGGTCCGGGCCCCAGCTCAGAGGAGGGATCTCTGGCGCCCACCCAACGTTTTGTGACCTTATTGAGCACCCAGGGGGAGGCGGATCCGGGAGTCGAGGGGAGGAAAGGGCAGCCGCGCTGGAGGGCAGCACGTAAGCAAAAAACACGAGCACCAGAGGGGGACGGAGTGGCTGCAGGGTGGATTTCGGCCTTGAACTTGGGGATGGAGGGCGCTGGGGGATGTTGGGGCAGAAAAAATCTAACCAGACGCCCGGATTTCTGGCCTAGCCACCGGGGTGACTGGAAGGCCCAAACCTGGAGCTGCCGGTGCTGGGAGGGCATCTGGGGAACTCGTCTTGGACCTGAGGGAGATCTCAGTGGAGTCCAGCAGGAGGTGGACACTGGCGTCTGAAGCTCTGGAGATCAGGGAAGCAGGGAGAGCCGACACAGGCAGCCTTCCCCTCTCCAACTTCAGACCCCATCCTTGGCCAAGAGTTCCCCTCACCAAACAGGAGTGGTGTGGACAAGCTGCCTCCCAGGTCCCTTCCTCCCTCGTACTTATCATTACTCAGCCCAGAAGCTTCCCACCCAGCCCTCTTCTCCTGGGCCTCAGCCCCTGCACAGCCCTCCTGACAACACATCCTAAGGGCACAAGTACAATAACTCCATTTATTCGGCGCGTATGAAGTGCTAGGCCCTGTGCTGAGTAGGCCTCGGCAGCTGCCAGTGAAAATGGGGTTACTTTGACATCAGTGCCCAACACCCCCCCCCATCCCCGTGTGCCTGCAGGGCCTTATGCTGCCCCCTCCTCGTCCCCCAGGGTTACTGCCTTTCCCATGCCTGGAGCAGTTGCCCTTACTTGGCTCTGGCCTCCGTGTGAGGGCACTGCTGCCTGCAGGCCAGTATCTTCCACTAGAGCTCTGCTCTGTGGGTGCCCCAGTCCTCCGCCATGGCCAGCCAAGTCCTCAGACATCGGACCTTACAGTGATGTTGGTGAGGTGTGTGACGGGGTCTGTGATGGACACTGAGCAGGAGACATGGAGCAACTCTTCCCAAAGGACCATGAGCCACCCTGAGCCACGCTGCAGGGCCCAGAATCCCAGAGGCCTTTGAGGAGAGGCTCCTTCATTCCCGGGTCCCAATCATCTTCACCTCTCTTCACTCTCTCCCTCCTCCATTTGCCCCAGACAGCAGGTACACAGACCTCCATCCTCCTCCACCAGCCCAGATGCCAAATGTCCCCCCTGAGGGATCAGCCGCCCTCCACTTCTCGTTTTAGTCCTCACGCCATTCCTGACAGGTAGGTGATGGTATTACTACATATATGAGGAAACTGAGGGTCAAAGAGGTTAAGCAACCTGCCCAGGGTCATACAGGTAGATTGGAACCGAGGCCCATCCAAGCCCAAAGAGTATGCTCCTGACTGCTCTCCCTAACACTCAGGAAATGCCAGGGCATCGCATGCAAGGCCTTTTGGGATCTGGCCTCAGTCCAGCTCTCCACCCAGCCACCTGCTCCCATCCCGCCACCAAGGCAGCAGTGCCCAGACAGGTGACAGTCTCTTACCCCAGGGCTTGTGCATGTGGTTCCCACTGGCTGCCCAGTGCCCCCATCGGCTTCTCCAGGCTTTTCCACACCTGGCTCCAACGCCTCCTCAGTGAAGCTTTTCCCTGGCTTGGGTGAGATGGTAGATGATAGGTCCGGCCTCCTCAAGAAATGCAGAAAGCAGCAGCAGCCTCTGAGGCCTTGAAGAAAACCAGCCCGCAGCAGAAAGATAACAGCAGCCTCCAGGGCCTTGATGGAAACCAGCC
>PVKY010001275.1:0-33537 GCA_004027775.1 Bradypus variegatus
CCATTGGCCATCCTCCTGTGAAGGTACCTGATTGTTGATGCGTTATTTTGGATGCTTTATGGCCTTAAGACTGTAACTGTGTAACCAAATAAACCCTCTTTTATAAAAGCCAATCCATTTCTGGTGTTTTGCATTCTGGCAGCATTGGCAAACTAGAACAGGGATGAATCATCTATTCCAGTTATTATAGTAAGGCCTTTCTACTTTCTATCATTTGGAAATTGTACTTGAGTGTTTTTAGGTAAAAGTTCTGTTAAATATTCTTCTATGTCAGAAGGAATAACTGATTCTTTACTATTAGAACAGAAAATATGAGAGGAGTCAGCATCCTCATTATTAGATTCCTCAGTAGACACATTATCCTGTGGCACCCTCCCCACTCTGGGACTGAGAATCTCCAGATTCACAGGGCCAAAATTGGGGGGACTGGAAGCACAGCTTCCCTAGGGGGTCCTCGGGAGTGCTGGCCAGTGGCCGCTCCCACTCCTGCCCCTTGGCTCCCAGCCCCAGGCAGTCTTCCTCCTGGAGCAAAGCACCGTGGAACAGCTGTTGGCTTAACGTGTATACCTCAGTCGGAAGGATGGCGCTGCACCTTCCAGAGGCTGTCCTATCACCACAACAGGATGCTATAGATAATGGTAGTGTGTCCCCCATCACATTTCCTTGGCTGTAAAGTGGGGGTCCCTCGGT
Source organism: Bradypus variegatus (assembly GCA_004027775.1). Taxonomy (NCBI): domain Eukaryota; kingdom Metazoa; phylum Chordata; class Mammalia; order Pilosa; family Bradypodidae; genus Bradypus; species Bradypus variegatus. The sequence goes on from PVKY010001275.1 coordinate 691, forward strand.
CGGAGGAAGAAGGTGGCAGCTGTGAGCCATTAGCAGCCAACGCTCACAGTAGCTGGGGACAGATGCACCAAGGGGACCAGGTGGGACACTGAGCCCATTCACTACAGGATCTAATAAACGTTCCCACAAATTTGCAGCTGCTTCAATAGCTCTTTTTTTCTTAATGGTTCATCTTTATCCTCCCATGTTTGAATAGTCATTTTATCACATCCCAAATTCCTGCCTATACACGAGTCTGTTCCTCATCTTTCTATTCTGTTCCTTCGACCAACTTATCTAGTTAGCACATTTGTATTCAACACAGCTTTAGAGGACTTATTCAGGAGGGTCTACACATCTGTTCAGGTGTCACCTCCTCTGGGAGGTTCAGGGTACACAGTGGGAATTCAGTTTGTAAGTGTTAAATTGTCCTGCTGGGTCTAACTTCACTATCCCCCCATTTTCAAGCTAACACCCCAATCTCCCATCATATTCTACACTCCTACAATAGGGCTGGTTACCGCTTTTTCTGACCTCACTCGTCATGCCTAGTGCTGCTCCATGAAGCAGAGGTGAAGCTTGGCGGGATCCCAAAGGCTGTTAAGGGCTGGGCTGGGGCTGGGTTCGGAGCTGGGAGAGCACTGTTGGGTTTGTGTCCCATGCTTGGCCATCATGGTGTCAGACCACGTGTCCCCAGCATGGGGACACATGGAGGTGCAGATATTGTGACACCAAAGGAGCTGCCTCTCAGAATGGGAGTGAACAGTCCAGATATCGGCACCAGTTCTGAGTTCAAGGCCTCTACCACTTCATTTGTTGTGTGATCTTCGCAAGTTGCCAAACCACTCTGAATCTCATCTATAAAAGTGGGTTGTTACGAGGATTAAATGAAATGATGTCTCTGTATTAAGGGACTAGTAGCATGATAGGGACTTTAAAAATGTGATTCTGTTCCTTCCCTTCTAACTTATCTGTGAAATGGAGATGATGGTCCCTCGGTAAGGGGCCCAGGCAACTAGGGCAGTGGAAAGGGCTCATAAGTGGAAGTGTCAAGCCCCTGAGACTAGAGGTAGTGACAATGGTACAGAATCCCAGCTCTGAGTCTGATTGCTAGGCTCAAATCCTAACACTGGCCCCTACTAGCTGTGTGACCCTGAGCTAGTTACCTAAGCTTGCTGTGCCCCAGTTTCCTCATCTGTAAAATGGGGAAACAGTACCACTCACTCTGGGAGTTTCACAAAGAGAAAATGAGTTAATACACAGAAAGAGCTTAGAACAAGGCCAGTCCCCCAGTAAGCACTCAATAAATGTTGATGATGATGATGATGATGTTGATGATGATGATGATGATGATGATGATGGTGGTGATGATGATGAAGGCTGAGATGCAACACTGTGCACTCCAGGAGGCAGGGACCTTCTCAGTCTCATTCACCCCCATTTCTCAGCATCCAGAATGGTGCTGTAAGGGTCACGACATCAGTCAGTGGGCTGGGCTGTGCGCCTCACCTGGACGGCCTCTGCTCTGGGGGCCTCTGTCCACCCACCTGTACTAGCTGCCCCCTCGGCCCGCCAGCCCCTTGAGGGGGTGGCACTGACACAGGCATATCCTGGGGTGATCTTCTCAGCAGACCAGACTCCTTGGCTTGACTTTGCAGAGCTCCAAACTGGCACTGTTATGCTCCTGTCTTCCTTCTTTGTGCCTGGCCTGGTACTAGGGATGGGCAGATGACCATGTCCCTGCTTCTCTGTCAGGCTGGGGGAGACTTGGAGACAGAGACTTACAATGCAGGGTCATCAGTTCATGGAAAGGGGGAACACGGAGGCTGGGAGAGTCCAGAAGAGTCCCCTCGCCTAGCTGGGGGCAAAGGATACAAGGCAGGCTTCCCAGAGGAATAGACACCAACTAGAGGGTTAAAAGATGAGCCAGGAGGAGTGAGTGGGCCTTCTATACAGGAGAACCACACAAGCAAAGGGTTGGTGATTCACAGAAACTATAAGCAGGTTGAATGTTCCAGGCTGAGGCAGGGACTCAGTGATCAAAGGCCTTGAAGGCCAAGTCAAGGGATCCAAGGAAGGGCATGGGGGTGGCAAAAGGGGACCAGACAGCCCTTCCCCTCCCCCATCCTGCCATATCTCACCAACCCCCAATCTCCTCTTTCCTCTCTCTATTTGGCCTTGCTTGTTCCTGAAACGTGTCAGATGTGCTCCCGCCTCTGGGACTCTGTACTTGCTGTTCCCTTTGCCTGGAACAGAGGGGATGAAGAGCGGCAGTCAGGGCTGGGAATGGGGTTGAGCTCGGGCTCAGAGTGAGGATCTGGTTTGGGGTTTGCTCTAGTTTGCTAAAGCTGCCATTATGCAAAACACTGGAAATAGATTGGCTTTTATGAAGGGGGCTTATTTGGTTACAGTCTGAAATCCATGAAAATGTTCAAATTACAGCATCAACACAAATATACCTTCACCGAAGGAAGGCCAGTGGCATCTGGAAAAGCTCTGTTAGCTGTGAAGTCATGTTACTAGCATCTTTTGATCCCACGTTGTGTTCCAGCTCCTCTCTCAGCTTCTGTGTGCCCTTCATAATGTTGCTCTTGGGGCGTTTTGTCCTCTCTTAGCTTCTCTGGAGCAAGGTGTCAGCAAAAGCCTGCTTTCAACGGCCATCTCCAAAATGTCATGCTCAGCTTCTCTGAGGTCCTTCTGTTTGTGAGCTCATTTACAGGAATCCAGTGATTAAGCCAAGACCCACCCTGAATGGGTGGGGTCCATATCTCCATGGAAATAATTTAATCAAACGCTGCATCCACAGTTGACTGAGTCACATCTCCATGGAAACACTTCACCAGAGGATTTCAACCTAATCAACACTAATATGTCTACCCCCCACAAGATTTCATTACAGAACATAATGCATTTGGGGGATATAATGCATCCAAACCAGCACAGGGTTCATTTTTATTGGTTCTGACTGGGCCTTGTTATGTATTTGCTGGGTGACATTGGGGTCATGCTTGAATGTCCTAGGAGATGGACGGGCACCAGACTTCTTGGGAGGCAATGTACAACTAGGTAGGGACTCAGCCCCATGCATTGGGTGGGGAGGCACTGAACCTCTCATGGCTTGCTGGAGCATTATATACCACCAGGGCTACCCTGAGAGGCCCAGGAGGAGCCTCCTAGAGGAGACCAAGGTGAGGCTTCTTATCAGCCAGGGCACTTGGTGGTGCTGGGGGTGGGGGGCAGTGTGTGTCACTGAGAGCCTGTAAGATGGGAATTATCTCAGTTTCCAGTTGAAGAAACAGCTGAGGCTCAGAGAGGTTGAGTAACTTGCCCAAGATCACCCAGCTAGTGATGGATAAAGGCAGGACTTGAACCTACATCTGCTGAGTCCTAAAATGCAGGCATTCCCAAGGTATACACTTCTGATGGGACCAAGACAGAAATGGAGATGGGCGGGCCTCCCAGGTGGAGCAGGACAGAGTGGGTCTGCTAATTACCTCGGCCCCAATGCAGCTGGGCCTGGGATGGGAGCTAATTCATCCATGGGTCCAGAGAGAGAGAAACTGAGGCCCCTGAGAGAGGCAGGCAGTGGTGGGGCTGGCAAGGGTGAGTCTGCCCTTGAGAGCGAGGCCTGGCCCCACGTCTACCATCCATCTGTGAATAGCACCAGATCGAGTATCTGCCTGCCTCTTCCACTCCTCCTTCTTCCCCTCTCCACCTCCTCCTTCACATCCATGGCCTGGTCCACGCCTCACTGCACCCGCTCAATGGGCCTACTCTAATCCCCTGATATCACCGCCTGCCCAGCACAGGCCCACCCGCCAGCCCTGGCAAGCCCTGGCCCTGGAGACCCTGTTTAGGACCCCCCACCCCCAAACCCATCTTTTTCCTAGGATCTGCCCTGGCCTTGCTGTGTGACTCCTGGTAAGTAGCTGCCCCTCTCTGGGCCTCAGGTTCCCTATCCAGGTTTCCCGGGATCCCCAGCTCATCACATCAACCTGTTTTGGTTTCTTTCTTCTCAGCATCCTGTCACTTTAGGAAAGCTTCTTTCACTATTAATCACATGTTTACTGTTGGTCTCCCCCACTCGACTGTCAGCTCCGGGAGATGGGAACCTAGCCAGCTTTATTCACCCTCGTGCCCGGCACACAGTAGATGCTTAATTATATCTATTGATTGAATGTAGAGATGAATGATGAATGGATGATCAGATGGATCTCTGGCCTTCAGCAGGACAGGGGTGGGCCCTGTCCCCCCCACACCACCCCCAGCCAAGGGGAGCAGGGGTGTGCAGTGTCCCAGCCCCCTACTGGATTACATCAGGGTGAAGGTCAGACTGACCACACTGTGACTCAGACAGTGGGCAGGGGCGTGAGAATTGAACACTTACTCCGTTACGGAGAGATTGGGAAAGCTCTGAAGAAGGACCAGAACCCAGCATCTGTCTGGGTTCTTCCCGGGGCTGGAGGTCTTAGGTGTATGTAGCCGTGTGTTGTGTCTGGGCAGATAGAAGCCACTGGGGCAAGACCTCCCTGTACATCAGAGGCTGAGACCTGGCTGGATCCCAAAACCCTGACCCCCAGCTGCAAGCGGGTCTGTGTGCACATACGTGGGCCAGGAGGGTGCCCACCCCTTGTGTGGGCATGCCCGCTCTCCGTGTGGGCCTGCGTGGCCCGCTCTCCGTGTGGGCGTGCAGGATGCAGCATGCACATAGGCACACTGCTAGAGGGGCAGCGCCACGAGGGCAGGGCTTTGTGTATCTTGTCCCCTGTCCCGTCCCAGCACCCCCAGAGTGGGGGCTGGCACACAGCGGCTGCTCAGTCCAATTTGTGGAATGAACCACTGAACTAGGAAAGCGTGTGTCCCGGTCTAGTGTGTGCCCATGTGCCAACACGTGTGTAGACGTGTGCATGCTCCTGTGTCTCAGGGTGCACCTGGGTGTGGGTGACGCTGCTCACACACCACTCCTCCTGTCCCTTTTCCAAACTCCTTGTGAGCCAGGGCTGAACCTGGGTCCCTGTGGGGCGGAGCAGGGGGCCGCCTCCTGGGAGGAAACTGGATCCCAGGACGTGCGGAGCCGCAGGGAGCAGGGCGGCCCCTTTGTCGTCCCCCCCCCCCATAATCCCTCCCTGCCCTTGCTCCCTCCCTCCCAGCCACCAGGGTTTAAGGTTAAGTTTGGGGGCTGTAGGGGACTCGGATGCTGCCTCAATGTCCCCTTTCCTGCCTCTTCCCTGCCCCCGGGGCTTCTGTACCCCGAGTCCCAGCCTCTCTGCCTGGAATGTGTGCCCTCTTCTTGGTCCCTCCCAAACCTCTCCCTCTCCTATCCTGTGCCTGGGTCTGCCTCTCATTCTTTGCCAGGACCCTGCCCGCTGCCCAGGGCCCCCTCCCCAGGGCGTGGCTCCTTCCCTTCCTCCTGGGCGGCCCCAGGGCTCAGTCCCAGGTATAAAGCCACCTGAGGGACTGGAGGACAGGTGCCTGGGAAAGCCCCAGAGACTGCAGAGAGAGGAAGGAGCCAAGGAGAGAGAATGAGTGGCCCACTGGGTGAGTGTGGGGGGCGGGGGCCCCAGGGCCTGCAGGCCTGGGCGGGGAGGGGGCACTGGCCGGCCCCTCTAGCCCACCTGACACCCCTGTCTGGCTGTCTTTGTGTCTTCTGGGAACTACCAAATCCTTACACATAGAAGACTTCCTTCATCATTCATTTGTTCATGCAGACACAACAAATAGGTATTGAGTGCCTACAATGTTAGGTAGTTCTCTAAGCATCTAGGGATGCAGCAGTGAACAGAACAAAAACCCTTGGCCCCATGGAAATTGGGTTCTGCAGACAGATAATACATGTAAGGAGTAAGTAAGTTATAATGAGTATGATAGAAGGTGAGTGCCACCATCCAATTTTGTTGAATGAATGAATGAATGAGAGGGCCTTCACCTTTGGCTTTCCCTTAACTGGATCTGAACTCCTGGGAATGCAGAACTGGGGAAAGGGGAAAGAAGGAGGCCAGTCTGGATTTGCTTCTCACCTCCAAGACTTCCCAGCAGGCAACTTTAGATCATCCTTCTCCCCAAGCCCCGCACTGGTGGTGGGAACACAAACAGACCAAGATTTGAGAGGATGATTTGGCAGCATCTATTTAAATTTAAAATGAGCCTTTGGAAATGTAAATCAGACTTCTTACTTCCTTGCCCCAAACCTTTTGCTGGTTCCCTAAGCAAAATCCAGAGGGGCCCCTCGGAGTGGCCCCACAAAGCCAAGCTGGTGCACCGTCCCTTCAAAAGTGCCCAGAGAGGCTGGGACAAGGATATTCATGGCAGCATTCATTCATTCATTCACTCACTCAACAAATATTTATTGAGCTCTTTGCTAGGTGCTGCGGATCCAGCAGCGAACGGACCAGGTGAGGTTGCTTTTTTCCTGCAGCTGAGGTTCTAGAGGGGCACACAGGAGCAAGCGAATAAAAAGATAAATAAATGAGGTCACTTCAGATAACACAAGTCCCTGAAGACAATATAAAAGGGAGAGGGAGGGACTTTTGCTAGGGTGGTCAGGACTGCTCATCTCTGCTGAGATCTGGGAAGAACTAGAAGGGGCCAGCCAGCCTTGGGAAGATTTGGGGGTTGGTCCCAGCAGGGCACAGCAAGGGCCAGGGGTGTTAGAACAGAAAGAAGGCCGGTGCAGGGGGAGTGTGGGGTGGGGAGGGCAGTGGTAAGGAGTTCAGGCTAAGGGGCTCAGGGATGGTGTACTGGCTTGGCTTTGTGGGGCCACTCCGAGAGGCCCCTCTGGATTTTGCTTAGGGAGCCAGCAGAAGGTTTGGGGCAAGGTAGTGAGAAGTCTGATTTACATTTCCAAAGGCTCTCTCTGGGTGCTGGGGGAATGCACAGCAGGGAAATGCTGCTGTGAGGACCAGTGCTGTTGGCCCAGGCACAAAATTGGAACTGAGCTAAATGTCCAGCAATAGGAAGTAGTTTAAATAGTGTTGGGTGCATCCATACTATGACGTACCATGAAGTCAATAAAAGTAAAGAGATAGAAGAAAGCAAGGATGCCAGTGTGGCTGAGGTGGAGTCAGCTAGGGCCAAGGGGAAGGGGAGGAGGTCACAGAGGAAAGGGGCCTTTGTAGGCTTGTAGGTTGCACTGAGGACTTTGGCTTTGACCCTGAGTGAGGCGGGAGCGGTGGGAGAGTTGGAGCAGAGGGAGGACATGATTTGTTTAGGTGTGCAGGGGCGGGGGTGGGGGTGGGAGATGCAAAGGTGAAAGCAGGGGCCGGGGAGAGGAGGAGGCTACCGTCCCAGTCCTGGCGAGAGAGGATGGTGGGTGGCTTCGACTGAGGTGGGGAGAAGAGAGTAGATTCTGAATACACCTTTAAAATCTTTTTAGGGAAAGTAACAAATTTTCAGGCACAAGTCATAAGTGTGCAGCTCAAGAATTTGCACGAAGTGAACATATGCTTGTAACAAGCACTTAGATCAAGGAACACAGACCTGTATTGGCTACCCTTTGAAGGGAGAGCCACCAAGATTTCCCATGAGGTTGGATATGGAGACTAAGAGAAAATGAGGTGTCAAAGAGGCCTCCATGGGTTTGGCCTGAGCAAGGGAAGAATGGAATTGGTTTTAGCTGAACGGGGAAGATGGGGGAGGAGTGAGTTGAAGGTGGGGAAATTCAGCGTTGAGGATGGACATGTTGACTTTGAGATGCTTCTTAATATCCAAGTGAAAATGTCAAGTAGGAAGTGAATACATGCATCTGGGGTTCAGGCGAGCATTCTGGGCTGGAAATAATCGGCCTATTGGGTGATTCTGCCCTGACGTGGACATACGAGGTCATCAGAGGCCACAAGAGTATAACTAGTTGAGGAGTTGTTATTTGGTGATTCGGCAGGTGGGAGCAGGGCCTTGGTGCTGATCTGATTTCCCCTGCCAGCTCCCCTCTGCCTGCTGACCCTACTGCTGCCAACCCTCAGCCCTGCGGCCCCCATCTCCCCAGCTGAGCTCATCAGTCAAGCCTACAGCCTGGCCCTCTACATGCAGAAGAACACGTCAGCGCTGCTGCAGACTTACGTGAGTGGTGCTGGGCGTGTGCAGGGGAGGAAGGGACAGGGGCCCTGCCCTCCTGACCCAGCCCTGAGTAGGGGAAGCAGAACAAGCCCAGGAGAAGGCTCCCCTGGAGGTCTGAGGGGACAGGGGGCTCTGTTAACTAGAGACATGTCCATGGGAATGCTGTCACTGACGGCTGGGTGACTGTGAGTGAGTCATTGCTCCCTGCTTGGACTCAAGCTTCCTCATCTGCAAAATGGGATAGTCATCTTTGCTAACCTCTCGGGACTGTTGCAAGGGTCAAAGGGAAGGACATAGAGGTAAGAAGTCATGTTAATTATTTCCATAACCATCTTGTACTGTGTGTTTACTGGAGCCCCCTGCCAGGCTGGGCACTCTGTCCCCATTATTTTAGTGACTCCTCCAACAGTTCTGAGAGATGGAATTATAGTGGAATTTTACAGATGAGGAAATTAAGTCTTAGAGAGGTTGAATGATTTGCCTGACCCATACAGCTAATAGTTGGCAGGGTCAGGATTTGAAACCAGGTCTGTGGAATTCCATGCCATCCCCTCCACCCCATCCATTTAGAAGTTAAAACTGGCACTCTCCTGGCTGGATGGTTTTTGTTTGGCCCATGTTGTGTGTTCTAGTTTGCTAATGCTTCTGGAATGCAAAACACCAGAAATGGACTGGCTTTTATAAAAGGGGGTTTATTTGGTTACACAGTTACCGTCTTAAGGCCATAAAGTGTCCATCAACAAAGGGTACCTTCACTGGAGAAAGGCCATTGGCATCTGGAAAACCTCTGTTAGCTCGAAGGCATGTGGCTGGCGTCTGCTTGCTCCCAGGTTGCGTTTCAAAATGGCATTCTTCAAAATGTCAGTATCAGCTTCCAACAGCCGTCTTCAAAATGTCTGTTTGAGCTTCAGCTACGAGCTCCTTCTGTCTGAGCTTATATAGTGCTTCAGTAAACTAAACAAGGCCCATGATGAATGGGTGGGGCCACGTCTCCATGGAAATTATCCAATCAGAGTTATCACCTACAGTTGAGTGGGTCACGTTTCCATGGACACTGAACCAATAGGTTCCAACCCAATCCACAGTAATACATCTGCCCCAACAAGAATGCATTAAAGAATATGGCTTTTTCTGGGGGACATAAATTTACAAACCAGCACACTGTGCTTGTTCAGATTTTGAATATGAATGCCTGTCTAAAACAGGTACAGGGATCCTGTTGGCCGAAGCTCCCTGGTCCTCTATCTTCGTCCTGCCTTCTTGCAGGTACATGACCTGCCTGGTCTCTGGAAGCCCTGGAGTTGATAACTCTTCCTCTGTACTCTGTTTCAGATCCATATGAAGTTATCCCATCTAGGTTCTAGTCCCCAATCTGACACAATTCCCTAGTGGCCCTGGGCAAGTCGTGGTCCCGAGCCTCAGTTTTCCCACCTGTAAAATGGAGGTGTGGGACCAAGGAGGAGGGGCTCTATCAGTCTGCACTGAAATTCTATGGGTCTAGATCTGGAGAAGGCTCACAACTAAATTTAATAATAAAATTTATTGACGATTGCAATAAAATTAACAAGCAATCAAATGTTAGATATTAAAAAATATATATAGTGCTATAATTATATTTTCAATAATATACTTGGATTGAAAGTATTATCATAAATAATATAATTATAGCATTAGTTGATATTAATATAAATATATTTTTAATAACGATATATTACTTTTTATCCTCATAATGATAATATTGCAATGTGGGAATTGTTAAGAAGCATGTGAGCTGAAGTTGCATGGCTAGGACATGAGGGAGGTAGAACTGTAATCTGATTTTCCTGGGCTGCATAGCCCAGGCTCTGTATTAGGATGTCCCACCAAGTCCCTGAAGGCTGGTGAGTGGTGACACCCTCTGAGAAGATGCCAGGCTCGTGGAGGGCAGGCGTGAAGTCAGAGCCTGGGGTGTCCCTCACTGCTACCTGCCTCTGTCTCTCATGCAGCTCCTGCACCAAGGCAGCCCCTTCAGTGACCCTGGCTTCTCAGCCCCTGAGCTCCAGCTGAGCAGCCTGCCTTCTGCAGCCGTCTCCTTCAAGACTTGGCATGCTCTGGAAGATGGGGAGCGGTTGGGCCGTGCCCAGGAAGCCTTCCTGGCCTTGAGCCAGCACCTCCAGCTCGTGGGGGATGACCAGACCGACCTTAACCCTGGCAGTCCCATCCTGCTGGCCCAGCTTGGGGATGCGAGGCTCAGGGCCCAGGGCCTGCTGGGCAACATGGCTGCCATCATGACCGCCCTGGGGCTGCCCATCCCCGCAGAAGAGGACACTCTCGGACTTGTCCCCTTTGGGGCCTCCGCCTTTGAGAGGAAGTGTCGAGGCTACATAGTGACCCGGGAATACGGCCACTGGACAGACCGAGCCGTGAGGGACTTGGCTCTGCTCAAGGCCAAACATCCAGTATGAGGTGTGACTTCCTGTCAGAGACCATGACACTTTTCACAAGGGACGCTTTGCTGCCTTGCTTGTTGGCTAGAGAAGGAGGCACATCTTGTTTAGTGGGCAGGACTTGGCTGCCACGTCTTGGGAATATCCCCTGAAAGCCAGGCCTCAATCTCCTATTGTCTGGGCATTACTGCCCAGGTCCTATGGCCTCCATTTCAGAACTGGGCGCAGCTCAATGGGAACCATTTCCTGGTTTACAAATCCAGTGGTACTGGTTGCCCACTTCCTGGGCGGAAAGAAGTGCCTCTCTGAAGAGTCCTCACTTCCTACCCTACAGAGAGAGGACAGTTGGCTCTTTCCTGGGCTCTCTCTGAGACCTTTCCCTTCCAGGGGCTGCCTTCCTGTCTCTATCTACCTCACTTTCTGTTTGAAGATTTGGCCTTTCTGAACAGATAGGCTTCCCTTCTTCCTGCTGGAAGTGCTCATTTCCTCCCCTAGTCTACCTCTCTGTCCATGGTCACTGCTTTCCAACTTCCTCTTTCAAAGGCTTCGCTCCCTGACTAATGGAAGTCCAATTCTTGAAAACCTGAGGACTTCCCAGCACATCTGTATCCAGCTCAGGACACATCCACTTCCTGTTCTGGATTGACAGAAGGGGATCTCTGGTCCTGGGGGCTCTCTTGAGTCTCCTATTTATACTGTGCCTTTTGAGTATATCTGGGAGACCAGGGTGAACCCTAAGGATCCTACTGCCCTCAAAGCTGTCTCCCCATATTCAACAACTGTATGTACAGGTACCTTCAGTTTTCTTTTTATTTTTAAACATTTTATTTACAAAAAAATTAATTTATTCTCAGAAATAAAACTCTTTTAAGGTGTAGCTTTTTTCTTCCAGAGACCTGGCTGGGTGGGGGGGAGGGGGAGGCAGCTGCAGGGATAAGGCAGAGGGAGGGGACCAGGAGGCGGCAGGGCCAGTGGGTATGGGGGAGAGTGGGGGCAACAGACAGGTGGTCCTGGGGGAAGGTGGCAGAAATGAGTCTAGAGTAGCCCTCCCACACAGGGCCAGCAGGCACTTTCCTAGACAGGGGGACAGAGGGCACAGGTGCCTCCTTGAGATGACACAGCGATGCAGCTTGCAGGGGAAACAAGAAACGGGAAAAGAAGGACACAGACAGGCCCCCAGAGATGGGTAAATGGGGAGACCGAGAAAGACTGAAGCAGACCCAAGCCATGGATAAAAGAAGGAGGAAAGCAAGAAAGTGTTACACACAGAGGAAGTCACCGACTGAGACCAGGAGGCCCAGAGAGAGGAAGGGAGCAGAGCGAGACCATACAAAGCAAAGAGAGAGACAGACAGCTAGAGCGACGGAGCCTAAGAGGAGGCAACAGCGCGTGCTGCGCCCCCGCGCCCCGCGCTCAGGCCGGTCCCCCGGGCACCAGCTGGCCCAGGTCGCCCTCGGTGCGGCTCACCCATTCGCGGTAGAGGCCGCACACGCGGAAGCCCAGCACCTTGGCAGGGAAGGTGTCCGCGGCGGCGGCGGCGGTGGCGGGGGGCTCGGGCCAGGGCTCGGGCCGGGGCGTGCGGCCCGGGGCTTCCAGCGCGGCCAGCACGGCCCTCACGGCGGCGCCCAGGGCCCGGGCCTGGCGCGCCGCGTCCTCCAGGCGCCGCAGCAGGCGGGGCGCGCGCGGGTTGAGCTCGGCCTGGCGGCGGCGCACGGCGTCCAGCAGCGGGGGCAGCGCGTCCAGGGCCGCCGCGTCCAGCCGCAGCCGCTCGGGAGCGGGCAGGCCCGCGTGGCTCGGCGTCGGGGCGCTCAGGCCGGCCACCGGCTGCGCGGCGGCGAGAAGCCCGGCAGCCCGAAGGGGTCTCCCTGGTGCTGCACCTGAGGAGGGATGGGCGGTCAGCGGGGCGCCCTGAGGAGCGGGGCCAGGGGACCTCCTCCACTGAGCCTTCCACCTCGCCGGGGGCCTCAGTTCCTTCAATTCACAAAGGAATAATCCCTCCTCCAGGGCTACTGGGTTCAGGATAATAGAAGACACCAAAACCAACGTGGCCTTTCCCTCAGGGCCTTTGTTTCCTCATCTCTAAAATGGAGATACTAATAGTGTCAACTTCATTAGGTAGTTGGGAGCATGTAAAGTGCTTAAGACAGGGGGTGTCCCATGGGAAAGGCTAAATACATGTACACTCTTTTATTAATATCTTACAACCCAGGTTCAAGTCCTGTCATCACCACTTAGGAGATGGCTATTCCCAGCAAAATTATTTCCCTTCTCTGAGCCTCAGTCATCTCATCTGTAAAATGGAGAAAGAGCTCCTTGTCCTGTCTTCTTACCAGGGGTCTCATGGGAGAATCATATGAGATAGTGCAGGGAGTCTATTTCCCTCCCTTCCTTCATTTCTTGTGTCGGGTCCCTCTCCCCACGCATCCCCACAGCACCAACTCTCACATGAATGAATAAATGAAAGATAAAGGTGAAAGTGATTTGTAATTTGTAAAGTGTCATAATAATATTTATCCTTCATTAGTCTCTTGCTTTTGGTTCAGACATTGTACTTACAGCTGTAAACACCTCATTTCTAATCTTCCCAATAAAAGGTGTGATGATGATGATTTTGTAAATGAGGAAAGGGGCTAAAGAGGTATGTGACATACCCTGGGTCACCCATCTAGGAAGCAGCAGAGCTGGAATTTAAACCAGTGCTGGTAGGACTACAAAGCTAGTTCTACCTCTGTTATCCCAGGATCAGCTGTCATCATTGTTACATCACTGTTTTTAGTGTTATAATTACTACCCGATGTCAGTTAGCAAGTTGATGGGCTTAGGTCTGTCTGATTCCAAACTATACCCTCTCCCCACAACACCAGGTTATTGGAGGAAACATCTGCCCTCTTCCCAAACAAAGATGTTAGCAGGTCCCCATTCTCTGTAAAGGCCCCCTCTTGAGATGGAATTTTTACCCCAGATTGAAATCCCTTCTTGGCCTCTCTGAATATCCCAGCAATAGGAGCTTGCAGTTTGTCTTGTCCAACCACCTCTTTCTACCGCTGGGGAGACTGAGGACTATGGACGTGACTTGGTACGATCACCCAGCACCTAGAACTTGTGTTTACAGACTCTGAGGCCAGAGTTTTCTTCATTTTTCCAGGTTGCTTCTGACTTACAGAACTGAGAGGAGCCTGCAAGCAGAGGAGGATGGAGGGACATTTGGGGCACAGATAGGGGCGTCCTCAAATTTGCTGGGTGCCCAGAGTCAAGTTACTGTCCTTCTCGGGGCCCTGATTCCACAGCTGATAAATGAGGTTGAGAAAGTGGGTGGTCGAGGACCCCTGGGATCTGTGCTTCCTGGTGATTCCCCAGCACCTGCCCCCATTCCCACCCCCACTCACATATTCCTGGAGCAGCTGCTCAGCATAGTTGGTGAGGAGGCAGGCAAGGCTGTGTGTCTGACGGATCTTGGCCTCCAGGTGAGGAAGGGGTGAGGAGTCAGCCTGGGGGTCTTCTGGTGGGAAAGGCAAGGAGAAATGAGGACAACCCAATCCCTGCCCCCAGAGATCTCAGGTTGGCTCCTTCCTAAAGGAACTCTACTCTGAATTCTTCAACTTTTAAGGAAGGGTCTGTCCCATACCAACAGAGGAAAAGTGACCTTAGGTTAGTGACTGTTGGTGGAACTTAACATCATTGAAGGGACAAAACTTCAAATCAGAACAGGACTTTAGGAAACAACACGCCCTTCATTTTACAGATCCGGAGAGCTAAGTCCCATTCGCCCCTTGATGCCCCTATGCCCCTTCTAATGGGTACCAGGCGACATCAATGAATCAACGGCAGGCTCCATGCGACACAAGCCAGAAGGTGGCATGCCCTGAGAGGATTGTATTTCCCCGAAATGCCTAGTGTGCCCAGATGCATGCTGGGGGATGTAGTCCTGGCACGGCACCTCCCGCCCCACCCCCCGCCTAAGTTTCCCACCCCCTGTACCGATCCTCAGCTGCTTCGACTTTTGTCTCCTGCTGTCACTCACTATCTCCTGTGGCCCAGAGACTTTCCCTCTCAACTCTACTCCTCTTTCCCGAGATTCAGAGAGAAGGATCTAGGCGTCCAGTCCCTAGTCTGGACCCCAGTCCTCCCTAGGGTGCACTCTAACAGGGGGTCTGGCCGCTAAACCCAAATCCCTGAAAGCGCAGCCCTAGGTTCCTATGAACTCTGGAGTCCGCTCCCTTCCCGCAACTGACCCGTTCGTTACCTGACACGGGAGCCCCGCGCTCCTCCTCCCAGGTCGCTGCCCTCCCAGCCTCGGGGTTGGCGGGGACCCTGACCCCGACTCTAGCCCGTCTGGCCCCTGATCCCCTCGGGAACCCGGAGTCCGGCCTCTCAGCCCCTTACCCAGACTTCCCTCCCTCCGGCTCATGCTGGCCCCAGGGTGATCCCGGTTCCCTCCATGCCCCCCTTCCGATGGGGGGAGAAGGGGTGAAGGGGTGGGGGCGTGGCCCGGGTGCAACCAATCAGGGCCCAGACCCTAAACTCCCCCCCCCTTCCAGATAGGATTCCTTGGCTCTGAGCTCAGATCCTCGATTTTTCGGGAAGGGGCCCGAAGTGGGTGCCTGCTTGTTGGCATGGTGGGTTTGGGACCCGGGGCTGGGGGCGCTTGGACGAGGACGCTAAAACGCCGACCTGGGGCAGGGCCTGGGGCTGCTTTTTGGGGAAAGCTGGGGGGTGGGGGGAGGAGAGAGGCCGCGGGACTGGCAGGACGCGAATGTGCAGGCCCTCCCTCTTGGGGCTAAGTGACGAGAGGTTGGCAGTGTGAGGAGACTGGGGGGAGCGTGGGAGGCCACGCGATGGGGGCCCTAGGCTTGGGGCACACCTACCCAGAGAATCACTTCCTGGCCTATCTTAAAAGGTGTTCCACCTGGTCGGCATAACCTTATTGTCATGCTGCTATCCAGACTTCTCCCTCCCTCAAGCACATGCTGGTTGTCACACTTACCTGGAAGGAGATAATATCCCATCTCATCTCTCTTCACTTGGCCCAGGGACAGAACTCCACCGACACACATACGTGAATCCACTGAATGCTTAATGAGTACAGCCACTCATTCTCACACAGGATCAGGCCTCAGAGACAGGTATGGGAGGTCACAAGTTCACACTCACCAAGCTGGTGCAGACCAATCCTGAAAGGTCTGGGATTTATCCTCTTGATGATTCCCGAGCACCGACTCTGTCCTGGGCCTTGGGCCTCAGCGATGATCCATACTGGTCTCTGCCCCAAGAAGGGCTCACTGTCTTCTGGGGAGACCATAAACAATGACATCAGCAGGCAATGGGGTCTGTGAATGTAGGGAATGGAAAAAAAAAGCCTGCATGTCTGTGAGGATGTTGACGTAATCAGACAGTGGCTAGGATGAAGGAAGGAAGAAAGGAATTAACTGGCAGAAGGCACCGCAGGTGCAATTGATGCCAACCCTTGGTAGCAGCCACAGGCACACGCTTATTCACAGCTCATGTTTATTGAGTGTTTACTATGTGCAGGGCTCTGTTTTAAGAGCTATACATGTATTAATTTACTTATTGCTCATAACCTCATAAAGTAGGTAATATTAACACCCCAGTCTATAGATGAAGGAATAGAGATATAGAGATGCATGACTTGTCCAAGGTCACACAGCAGGGTGTGTGGGACACCTTTACCCTTCTGGACATGGCAATACCAGAACTCAGACCCAACAGCCACACCCTTGAAACACACACACACACACACACACCACAAATTTAGACATGGTCATACCTCCGGACAAACAGCTTCAAATAAAACCAACTAAGATACCCTCATTTTCTTTAAGTAAACTTCACTGAAGTATAATATACATGCAGAAAAGTGCACACATCACAAGTATAGAGTTCTGTGGATTTTTGCAGAGTAGACACACCAGGGAACCAGCACCACATGGAGAAACATGACCAGCTCCCAGAAGCTCCCCTACTTTGCCCCCAATTATCCTGACTTCTCACTCCACTAATTCACTGTTTTGTTGGTTTGCAAACATCAGGTAAATGGAATCATACAGTGTGGACTCTGGGTCTGGCTTCTTTCACTCAAGATTTCCTTCCTGAGACTCATTCCCCTTGGTGGGTGCAGCACGACATCGGTCACTTGTTGCTGTGTCCGTGGTGTGAACAGGCTACAATTCCTTTTCCATTCTCCCACTGATGAGCATTTGGGTCGTTTCCAGTTTGGGGCTACTATGAACAATGCTATGACTGTTCCAGTATGTGCCTCTGGGTTCTCCTACCTGGAGTTTCCGTGGGGAACTGACGCCCTAGGAAGTGGAACCCTGGATCATAGACAGGGCTGGCATCTGTTCAGCTTCACCAGAAACTGCCAGTTTTCTAAGTGGCTCTACCAATTCACACACCCCCAGAAATAAAAAGAGTTCCAGGTGCTTTACTTTCTCGCTTCCACTTGGTATGGTCTGTCATTTTCATTTAAGTCATTCTGGCGGGTGGAGAGCCACCCATAGTGGCAGGGCCAGGCCAACTCAGTAAGTTGGGCAGCGAGCGTGGTGGATTCCTCCAAGCCGGCCGCACACCCACAGCGTGTCAAGGACGCCGTGCGCGGCGCACACACACCCGGACACAGACCCTCGCGCGCACTCCGGCGCCCACGTGGCCTGAACGCCCCGCCTCGACCCGGCCGTGCGCGTCAAGGCGCCCACTGCCCCCAACCCTCCTCTCGGCGGCCGGCAGGGGGCGCTGCGCCTCCGGGCGCCCGAGGGGGCGGGCCCGGGGCGGGGCGAGGCGGGGCTGGCCGGGCTTCCAGGCCTGGGCTCTGGCCGCCCGCGCCGCCGGGCCGCTCCGGGGCCGGGCCGGGGCGGGGCGCGGCGCGGCGGCAGGAAGCGGGGCGGGGACTCGCGGAGGCGTTGGGGAGCGAGGGAGGGCGCGGCCAACTCCCGGAGGGACGGCAGGCGGAGAGAGCGGCGCCCCGGCCTGGCGCCGAGCCTGAGCCCGCCGGACGGGAGGCGGCTCCGCCGCGGGCCCGGCCCCGGCCCCAGCCCCGCCAGCATGGCCGGCCGGACCGTGCGGGCCGAGACCCGGAGCCGGGCCAAGGATGACATCAAGAAGGTGATGGCGACCATCGAGAAGGTCCGGAGATGGTGAGCGCTGCCGCGGGGCCGGGGTCGGGACATGGCGGGGCCACCGCCCCCAAATGCATCTACACTCGCTTCGTCAGCTGTGGCCCCCAGGTGGCAGGCGTGTCTCCCAGCTGTACCCGGATCGACAGGGCTCTGTCGCGCTTCCCCTGATAGTCCACAGTCGTGCCCCCATTTGTGCCCCGCCCCCTAAAGCTGTGACATCCCGTCCCCTCAATATGCTCCAATGTATTCATTGCCCTGGTCCCAGCGAGGCTCATAGCT
Organism: Bradypus variegatus; assembly: GCA_004027775.1. Taxonomy (NCBI): domain Eukaryota; kingdom Metazoa; phylum Chordata; class Mammalia; order Pilosa; family Bradypodidae; genus Bradypus; species Bradypus variegatus. The sequence continues at coordinate 18,560 of PVKY010001275.1, forward strand.
GTGCCTCCACTTATGCCCTGGGGTCTACAGGGCTCTCTTTCTCCCCAAAACCATGCCCCATTAGCAAAGCTGGCCTTTCCCTCATGCCCATCCCCCACCTCTGTAGGTACCCCCCAAATGTGCCCAGCTCCTGGGGGAGCACTCTCCTCCCCAGGCCTCTCTGACCCAGCTACACCCTCACAGGGAGAAGCGCTGGGTGACTGTGGGCGACACTTCCCTTCGTATCTTCAAGTGGGTGCCAGTGGTGGACCCCCAGGAGGAGGTGAGCGAGCCCTGCCCCCCCCAGCCCTGCATCTGTGCAACCTCAGGCAAGCCCCGCCCCCGGCCTCCACCTCCAAGCCCCACTCAAATGCAGCAGCCCAGACAGATGGTAACGATTATTAGCCAGTCCCCAACCCCCTACTCCCTTTTTCCTGCTCCAGACCTGCAACTCTCGACCTAACCCAGCAGACACCATCTCCTTCACCTTAGGCAGGGCCTTCTGCTTCTCTGTGCCTCAGTTTCCTTACTTGTACAGTGGGAGGTTTGCAAACTAAAAAGCCTCTTGGGGCTCTGACCCATACCCCTCTGACCCCCAGGAGCGACGCCGGGCAGGTGGCGGGGCGGAGAGATCCCGTGGCAGGGAGCGGAGGGGCAGGGGTGCCAGTCCTCGAGGGGGTGGCCCTCTCATCCTGCTCGATCTCAATGGTATGTGGGGATCCTGGGACTTGGGGGGCTGTGGGCATTGATTGGGTGAAGGGACTGGGGGCATAAGGCCCAACCCTCTTGGCTTCTTGTTCTCACAGATGAGAACAGCAACCAGAGTTTCCATTCGGAAGGCTCCCTGCAAAAGGGCACAGAGCCAAGCCCTGGCGGCACCCCCCAGCCCAGCCGCCCAGCATCGCCTGCCGGACCCCCAGAAGGGGTCCCCGAAGAGACTCAGCCCCCACGGCTTGGCCAGGAGAGAGGTAGGAACAGGTGCCTTCCAAGGAGCCCCTCCTCCGGGTCCTGTCCTCTCCAAAACTGAACTCACCAGCTTTCCCCTATGCTCGCTCCCACTCCTATGTGGCTTCCCTAAGGCCTTCCCGGATTCCTACAGAAACTTGTAAGGCCTTCCCCGATTCCTATAGAAACTCACCAACCTACCTCTAGCAACTGTCTGTTGCATTCCTCTGACTTCTAAGGGCCTTAGACCCTTTATTACCATGTGAACTTCCCATGTAAATTTAATTTTTTGCTACTTTAATGTCCTTCCCCACTCCATCTCACATCAGCTTCATGAAGCTCAGACCCATATTGACCTTGTTCGCAACTGTAGCTGCAGAACAGCACGTGGCACACAGCAGGTGCTCAACAAATGTTTGTTGAGTGAATAATAGTGATAATCATAAGAGTGACGAATAGAGATTTTGATGATAAGACCTAGTATTTACTGAGCTCCTGCCATGTGTCAGTCCCTGTTCTAAGCACTTTACCCCATGAGGTAGGTATGTCCTGTTATGATCCCCATTTATAGATGAGGAAACTGAGGCCCAGAGAAGTGAAGTAGGTTGCCCAAGCTCACACAGCCAGAGCACCAGCGTCTTGTGTGTGGATCCTCCTCAGCCCCTCCCTCTTCCATACAGTCAATCCCGTCTGGTCAGTACCACCTTCCAAACGTCCCTGCCGTCCTCTTCCTCCACAGGCCCTGCCTGGCCCTGGCCTCCCTATCTCTTGCTCACCCCTGGCTCCCGCCTCCTCACTGCTCTCCCCTCCTCCAGTCACCTCTACAAGGCTGCCAGGGCAACTTTTCTAAACCACAAGTTTGTCATGGTGGTTTCCCTGCTTCAAAGCCTTCAGTGGCTCCCTGTGGCCTTTGATGCCTCAGCTTGGCATTCAGGGCCCTTTGTGAACCAGCTGCTGACCTCATGGTCTTCCTCCAAGAACTCTGTGCCTGGGGCCTGTGTGCGGCCTTTGCCTACACACCGCTGCACTGAGGGCTCCACCTGTATTATCTCATTGGATCCTTATCACAATCTCATGTAGTAACTGCTGTTGTTATCCCCCATTTTCCAGATGGGCAAACCGAGGCCCAGACAAATTAAGTAGCTTGCCTTGGGTCAGGATTTGAACCCAGGCAGCCCAACCCCAGAGTCTGTGCTCACTCAGCATATGTTCCTTCTGCCTAAAACGTGCCCCACCTCCCCAGTGACCAGATAAAACCCTACTTGCCCTTAAGATCCCACAGAAATGCTCCTTCCTCTGTTCTGCCTCCTGGATGGTGGGTTCACGGCTCCTTCCTCAGTGCTCCCTGGCCCTCTGGCTAATGTGATTGCTGCTTGTTTGTGTGTCTCCCCCAACTGGTCTGTGCTCCTGGCACAGAGCAGCTGATCAGGAAATGCCTGTTAACTTGACATTCCAGATCCTGGGGGCATAACTGCAGGTGGCACTGATGAACCCCCGATGCTGACCAAGGAGGAGCCTGTTCCAGAACTGCTGGAGGCTGAGGTGAGAGAAGCCAGAAGGCTGGACTTCCGGGTCTTGGAGGGAATTGGGGTCTCTGGGGCAGCCAGAGTCTGGGAGGCTGCACACCTGTGGTCCAGGATGGAAATGTAGACAGGATGCAGCTAAAGGCTTCGAAGCTGGATTTTGGGGACCAAAAAAGGAAAGGGCGTTTTAGAAACAGCCAACCTCCTGAAGGCTGGACCAGGGCAGATTTAAGACCATTAAAAGATCGTGGTGTTCCTACCCTTCTCCAGGTATTTTTTTTTTTTGTTAATCCTAAACTGTAAAATTTGCTGAAGAAACTTCCAGACAAAGTTCTGATTTTTCTCACTAGGATTACCTTGATGCATTTTTCAGAAATGTCAGTTTCTTGTCCCAAACAGTGCTGTTGGTTTTGTCGTTTCTGGTGCCTTTCTTAATCTGCATTTTGGGTCCCTGGCCCCAGGCTGAACTCCTGGGCCGGGAGGGGAGTGGAGTGGAGGCTTTGGAGAAGGCAGAAGCCAGGAGGCTGGGTTCGGGTGGAGCTCATGCCTGTCCGCCCTTCCTCTCCAGGCCCCTGAAGCTTACCCCGTCTTTGAGCCAGTACCACCTGTCCCCGAGGCAGCCCAGGGTGACACAGAGGACTCGGAGGGCGCCCCCCCACTCAAGCGCATCTGCCCAAATGCCCCTGACCCCTGAGAAGCCGGCCTGCCTGCCCTGCTGCCCCAGGGGCCCCCTTGGCTTTTTACAAATAAAGACCCTTTTGTAATTTTGTGTCATGTCGTTTCCCCGTCAGGGCTGGGGAGGGTCTTTTGGAGATAGTTTTGGCCCATGCTCCATTCCTCGGATGGGGTCATTGAGGCTCTGAGAGGACCTTCCTGTAGTCACACCATGAATCAGACATGGAGTTGGGGCTTGAGTCAGGGCCTTCCCCCCTGACACTCCCCCAGCCCTGCCCTCTCTCCCCCTTACCTTTGATACCCACCCTGACCTTACCACTCCCCTTCAGGGAATTCCCTTTTCACCCCCAGCCCCGAGCCTTCCCTTGGGCTCAGCAATCATCAAAGCTCTGGGCAGCTAGGTCTAGGATTCCTGTTCACTTAGGGGCCTTGGGTGACGCAACCCGATCATTATAGAGCGCACCATGTCCAGACATTTGGCAAAGAAAATTCAGTAAAAGCCCAGTCCCTGCCCTCGGGAAGCCTACAGCATCATGCCTCCCTGCCTTTGCTTAGCCCCATGCTTCCGGTTGAGTCCTCTGAGCCCCCAACTCAATCACTACTTCTTTGAGGAAGCCTTCCCTGATCCCAGGGTTAGTCAGTTTACCCTCGTGGGCTCCCACAACCCCTGTGCTTCCCACCGTTTGTCTCAGCATTTATCAAGCTGGTGGGGGATTGCTGGTTTGTCTGTCTTGCCCACTAGTCTGTGGGCTCCTGAAAGCACAACAGGGTCCCCAGCCTTGCCCAGCATAGCACTGGGCATGGAGCACTCATAGCAATTGTTTGATGAATGGATAAAGAAATGAATGGGCAAGGGGTGTCCAGGAAGGCTTTTCTGAGGTGGGCTCTGAGACATGTTCTGAAGTCAGAAGGCCTGGTTCTGTTACTCACAACGGTGTGGTGCTAGGCAGGCCATTTCCCTTCTCTGAGCCTTAGTTTGTTCATCTGATCAATGGAGGCAAGAACTAGGTCTCACCTAGTGGTTTATGGGAACCTTCAAATAACATAAGGCCCTTCACTCTGTGTCTGCAGAGAGAGAGAGTCAGGTGTATTCACCCTATTTTTATTTTTAACAAAGGAAGAGACTGAGGTTCAGAGAAGACCAAATTGGAAGTTTTAAAGCACCTTTCAAAAATGTAGGGGTGTTTCCTAATAGCTAGTAGTAGCAATAGTGGAACCAGGGCTGCCAGGGGAGCCAGGTGTGCAGTGATGTGGTGTATTAGTTTCCTGTGGCTGCTGTAACAAATTACCACAAACTCAAGTGTTGCTTAAAACAACATAGATTTATCATTGTATCAATCTGGAGGTCAGAAGTCCAAAATCAGTCTCTGGGTAAAGTCAGGATGTCGGCAGGGCTAGTTCCTCCAGAGGCTCTTGGGGAAAACCCACTTCCTTGATGATGAAACTACTGTAGGATTTTAAATGAGGCAATACATGGAGGGCTCTTGGCTTGGTACATAGTGAGGGCTCAGTGAATGCAGCTATCTTTCCTATTATCTCATTTCATAGACAAGGATCCCAGGAGGTGGGGCTAAAAGCCAGAGATGTGGCTGGGGAAGGGGGCCCTGGCTGTGAAGGGGGCATCCATTTCTGAGCGGCCTCAAGAGGCTGAGGTTTGAGTCATCCCCGTTCTGGTCCCTCTCCTGGCTGCAGGCCTCAGATATCTGTCCCTGAGCCCCAGGCCTGTCCCCACTCTCTCTGCAGCCCACTCTGTCCTGGTTTAAAAGGTACCTCTTCCATAGCCACACCCTGGACCCATCAGCTTGCTATGCTCCCCACCCCCTCCAATGTCCACACCCTTTCTTAGGAAATTCCTCCAGCCCTGGCTCTTGGGCCCTGGCCTCCAGGATCCCCATCCATCCTTGACCACTCTCTCTTCTTCCCAATTCTGTAAGTGTTTCCTGCCCTGGCCTAGCTCTTGTCTTCATGACACACTCCTTGCTGGGTCCCACCTACCCCCAACTGTCTGTCTTAGTTTCCTAGCTGCTAAAACAAATATCACACAATGGGTTAGCTTGGCCACAGGAATTTGCTGTCTCACAGTTTCAGAGGCTAAAAGGCTTGCTTCCTCTTGGGTCAACATCTTCTGGCTGGCCTTGGCTTTTTTGTCACATGGCAATGCACATAGTGGCATCTTCTTTCTCTTCTGGGTTCTGCTGAATTCCAACTTCTGGCTGCTCCCACCAGCTTCTCTCTCCATCTGATTTGCACTCTGTTTATAAAAGACTCCAGTAATCGGATTAAAAACTAACCTGATGCAGCTGGGTCACACCTCAACTGAAGTAACATCTTGAAGACATCTTCTTTATAATTGGTCCACATCCACCAGCATGCAGACCAAGACCAGGAATGGGTCCAAACTGGGAGGCACAATTCAATCCACCACCTTCTCCAAGTTCTCCCAACCTCTGGACTCAAAAGAGCAAAATGCATGCTTGACATCTCCACGAGGATGTTCCACAGACCCTCAGCTTCATCTTCCGTGTAGCCCATTCATTCCCACCTTCCTTGAACTTGGGAAGGGCACCACAATTCCAGGATTTGGCCAAAATGGGAACGAACACCAACAAAGAGTCTTGAGTCAACTGCTTCCACTTCATCCCCCCAGGCCCCTTGACCCACAATGTCCTCTTCACTTTGGATCCCAAATGATTATTTGGTCTGCCTCTTTCTTCCATGACCTGCTGCTTTATTGCAGGCCGACAAAACTATTTTCACAGCTTCCTTTTGAGTCTCCCTACTTCAATCTTGCCCACTCCCAGTCCATTCTCTACTTGGCAGCTGGGCCATCTTTCAGACAGGCAAATCTGTCCTACACTGCCCCTGGTTGAAACTTCCTTGTGCTCGTTACCTGCAGGGTGGTGCCCACACTCTCCACTTCCACCCCACCCCTGCACAGCTACCCCGGGACTGCTTACAATAATCACCACCATACCCTGCTGCCTTTCACCTCCAGGGCTTTGTTTATGCTGTTGGCTGTGCCAGGATGGCCCTTCTCATCCCTCTTCACTGGCAGATGCCTGCTTGTCCTTTCAGCCCTCAGCTTCCCTGTGGTGTCTTCCCTTTTCCTTCCTGCCCCCACCCTGTCTTCTGCCGTTTATTGGCCCACTCAGGGCTGTTTTGTAGTGGTCTGTGTCTGCTTTGGTCTCCCACCCCAGGCCGGGAATTCCGTGAGGTCAGGGAACAAGTTCCTTTGTTCATACTGACAAGTATTTACTGCGGACCTCCTGTGTGCTGGGCACTGTTCTAGGCCCAGGGAATACGACATGAACAAAATAGAAAAGTTTTAAGTACTTGGGAAAAAATAAAGCAGAGTAAGGAAGTGGGGAAAGGGTGGGTTGCGATTTTAAATAAGGAGGTTGGGGGTGGCCTGACTGAGGAGACATTTGCAGAAAAGCTTGAAGGAGATGAGGGGGGGCCGTGCTGGGAGAAGAGCCAGTGCAAAGGCCCTGAGGAGGAGCTCAGGCCATGAGATGGGTGTGGCTGGAGCAGGGGAGGGAGGGCGGGGTGGTGGTGGTGGGGGAAGGTCAGGCCAGCTGGGGCCTCACAGGCCTGGCAAGCCTATTTGCATTCAAACTAGGAGAGTTTTGAGAATGCAAGAGGGTACTATTGATAATTATGCCAAGATAACAGGTAGAAACTGGGACATCTGGAATGTATGGTCATCCTGTGTGGGGGCCCCTGGCAGGGCTGCGGGTCTTATAAGATGAACCACCAAGGAGAACATTGGACTTAGTTCTTCTTCCCCCTCACATTTTATTATGAAGAGTTCTAAACACACAGCAAAGTTGAAAGAACTGTACATGAACACCCATTTACCCACCACCTAGATTCTGTCACTCCCATTTTGCTATATTTGTTTTATCACATTTCCTTATCCAGTCCATCCATCTTTTTTTTTGGATATATTTCAAAATAAGTTGCAGACGTTGGCATACTTCCCTCTAAACTCTTCAGCAGGTACATCCTCAACTCGAATTCAGTGTTTATTTACAGTTTTGTTTTTTTTCCCCTTGAGGTTAAATATCCATCTAGTGAAATGCATGGATTTTAACTGTATGATTCAGTGAGTTTTGTGTATCTGCATAATGCAAACCCTTATCAAAATATAGAACATTACTATCACCCCAGAAAGTTCCCTGTCCCCAACTCCCCCTAGGCAACTACTATTCTGATTTTTTTTTAAACCATAGACTAGATTAGCCTGTTCCTAGAACTTCATGTAAATGGAATCATACAGTATGCTTTGTGTCTGTCTTCTTTTGCTCACTGTGATGCTTTTGAGAGCCATCCATGTTGCATGTATCAGTAGTTTGTTCCTTTTGATTGCTGAGTTGTTTTCCACAGACTTGGGTTTGAAGATCATTCTGTGGGGTGGAGAAGAGATGGGTCCATGTCCCCTCTCTATCCTAGCTCCCTGCACAAGCCTGTCATGCCTGGGGCTCAGAGCCCTGGATGAGCACACCCCAGGGAGATGAACAGCCTTTTCCCAGGGACTCCCTAGAATGGTGAAGTCTATGGCTTTAGTCCCCCCAGAAATCTAGGGAGACAGAACTATGTAGGGGCAGGACCTAAGGTGACCAAACATCCCAGTTTGCCCAGTTTTAGCTCTGAAAGTTCCATGTCCCAGGGAACCCCTCAATCCTGGACAAACTGCGATGGCTGATCACCTAGGCAGGATCCCTCTGTTGCCTCTGGGGTTCCAGGCCCCTTCCCACCTCAGACCACACCCCCTTCCTTAATCGCCATACTGGCCTGCTACTCCCTTAAAACCTCCCATGGCTCCCCATAGCACTGGCTGGTAGGCCAAAGGATGTACTCTGCCCATGGCAGTGGTTCTCAAACATCACTGCAGACTGAAATCCCCTGGGGATCTTTAAAAACTTACCCCTGGCTCCCACCCCCAGACATTTTTAATTGGTATCCGGCATTGGACATTTGTTTTAAGTTTCTTATTTTTAAATAATTTAATTCTTACAGGAAAACTGCAAAAATAATACAGAAACAATACATAAAACTCCAACGTAACCCCACCGAGATATTCAGATTTTCCAACTATTACCATTTTCCCACATTTGTCATATTATTCTAGCTATCTGTTTTCTATACATTTGAGAGTAGGTTGCATACCTCAGGGCACTGTAATTTTTTAAAGCTTTCCAGGTGATGTTAACATTCGGGAACTACTCACCCACAGACATGTTTACTTGGCCCACCTGGTGTTGCATATGCTGCCAACATTTAAAATCAAGTGATTTCATATAAAAATCTGGACTTCCAGCTACCCCGGACCCAGAAAGTCTGAGCCTGCCCCCAGTGTGGTAATCAAGAGTGGGGCAGAGCCTTGGCCTCACTAAGTCCAATGTTCTCCTTGGTGGTTCATCTTATAAGACCCGCAGCCTGCCACTGGAGGTAGAGTGTGGTCTCTACAGGTGCCAGGGTCCTTGCCAGGCCCCAGCGTTGTGTTACTTCTCTGTATGTGCACGTGCACCACTCACAGGTTACATCCGAGCTCCTCATCCATGCATCTGAGGTCTTGCTCCCCTCCTCACTATTGTTTCCAGTAAGACCCATCAAGCTTCTTGCCCTCCAGCCTTCTGTATCTCCTGGCCCTGCTCAATCTGCCTACCTTTCTTGCCTGTCTCTACCACACTCTGCCATCTGACACACAGAAATCTTTTAGTTCCTGAAGCTAGCCAGGCTGTTTCCCACCTTACTGCTTGCTGCTCCCTCTGTCTGGAAAGCTCTTTCCTTCCTTTTTCTTCCAGGCCAAAACCTACTTGTCTTTCAGGCCTTGTCTTAGATCTCACCTCCTCCAGGAAAGTTCAAAGGAAGTCCGGTCCCTGGTTAGTCACCGTGCTTCCCCTTTTCTCACCGTCCTGGTTAGAGCAAGGCCACATCCTCTTGTTCATCTCTGTCTTCCTAGGACTTGGTAAACAGTAGGTACTCATTAATGATAAATAAGTGAAAGAAAAAAGGCAAGCACATCTCTCCTCCACTGGGAAAATCCTACTCCTTTTGTTGGTTACTGTTCTACCATAGCATTCAACTCTCAGTTCTCCTGAAACTCAGAAAGGTCACTGAGATCAGGTGATCAATGGAATTTTAGCTCAGATCCATCTCACAGTGGGCCCAGTGGGTCCCACACCCATCTTGTGTTTATTTTCTCAGTTCCGGAATGCATCATTGGAATTGACATAGCAACCAGCAGAGGGTCTATATGGGTTAACTGGGTCTCGGCACTGCTCTGAAGGCAGTGCTGCGTCTAGCTTGTGACCCCAGGGTCCCACACAGGGTAGGCATGGGGGTAGGGCACAGTGACTTACTGCCCTTTCTCTTACATTTGCCTATTGATTTCGGTCTGGGATGGCTTTTGTGCCCATCCCTCCTTTGTTCCTCTAATCAGTTCTGGGAGGCAGCTGTGTGTGAAGTGGAGGGGCAGGAATAGAGGCATCCGGAATTCAAACCAATTTGTTTTGGATTTTGGAAAGTTACTTTCCCTGTCTAGACCTCAGTTGCCCCATCTGAAAGATGGAGCTGATTATCTTTTCCTCATCTTTGGGTTCATCCATCTTTGAACCACGAACAGCGTGAACAAGTGCAATGCATGCACCTGAGAAGCTGTATGTAAATGAAACTTTTCTAAAATGACTATTTTAAACTTTTAATTTTTTAGAATCACAGTAGTATTGCAAACACTCTAGGAAATCAGGAAATGCTGTGCCAAAGGGAAGAAAGCAAAACTCCGTTGTAATCTGAAATAACCCCAGTTGAAGCTTTAGTGTATATACTTTTAAGATCTGAGGGAGCTGAGAAGCGGCTGGCATAAATGAAACCTGTCCAAAATGGGGCGCCTGGGTTCTGGCTCGGCTGCTGTATGACTTCAGTCGCCTGGTCTGCAGAACGGGATCCACAAGGCCCTGCTTCCTTCCCAGCGTCTTGTGAGGCTCAGAGGAAACAAAGGAGGGGAACGTGGCTCGGCGAGTTGCCGAGCCCGGTAAGAGCCGTAGCGACTGTGGGAAGAGTTAAGGCCACCGAGCGACGCACTCCGGCGTCCTAGAGAGACCGAGGGCGGACTTCCGGCGCGGGCGACGGGCCAGGAAGTCGCGGTCGAGCCGCTATGATTCGCGCGCGGGCGGGAGGCTCTTTGGGATCCTGCCGGGCCTCTGGGTTACTCGATGTGTGCAGCTGGGCACATGTGGGTAGAAGACTGCATCGCTAAGCCTCTTCCTGCACTGCGGTGGGACAGGCTTTGCTGGCGTGTCCCCATCCTCCGAGTTAGGGACCCTCTATTTTGATCCTGGGCGGCATTTTAGTCCTTTCTGGGCTTCGGTGACTCGGGCTGTAAAATGGGCGTCAGGATCCCGGGGCTAGCCGAGGACAGTGGGCTTCTTCAAATGACGTACACTTTGGAATCCAATGTATCCCTATTTTACAGTCAAGAAAACAGACCCTGAAAAAGAAAGTTACTTTTTAAAAAAATTCAGTTTTATTGAGATATATTCACACACCATACAGTCATCCATGGTGTACAATCAACTGCTCACAGTACCATCATACAGTTGTGCATTCATCACCCTAATCTATTTTTTGAACATTTTCCTTATACCAGAAAAAATCAGAATAAGAATAAAAAATAAAAATAAAGAACACTCAAATCATCCCCCCCCATCCCACCCAATTTTTCATTTAGTTTTTGTCCCCATTTATCTACTCATCCATCCACACACTGGATAAAGGGAGTGCTATCCACAAGGCTTTCACCATCACACTGTTACTACATTGTTATACAATCATCTTCAAGAGTCAAGGCTACTGGGTTAGAGTTTGGTAGTTTTCAGGTATTTACTTCTAGCTATTCCAATAGATTAAAACCTAAAAAGTGTTATCTATATAGAAGTTACTTTTGAATAGCAAAGGCATGCTTTCCCACCAGCTCAATCCAGTTAGTGCCATGTCCCTTGATTTCTTGCTCTGCTGCTCCGGGAAGAGGCTAAGAACATTTCTGATAACTGCCGCTATTGAGCGCTAATGTGTCAGCCACGTTATGTACACTATCTCCTTTTATCCTTAATGCACCCGGGAGACAGGTGCTATTATCCCTATTTTACATATAAGAAAATAGAGGCTCAGAGAGGGTGATTTCTCCAAAGTCACAAAGTGGGTTAGTGGCTGAGTAGAGAGAGCTATAAACCCAGGTTTATCAGAGCTTGACTGAATAGAAAAAAAAAAAAAGATTTGATTGGCAAATCTTTTTTTTCTAAATATTAGCTAACATTGAGAGTGCTTACTATTGAATCTTTCACAAACGGCCAAGTGCTTACCACTGGGAGATAATAGGATGATCCTCTACACAAGGAGAGAATTGGATTTAACACCTTTCATTTTCTCTCTCTCTCTCTCTCTCTCTCTCACACACACACACACACACAAAATCATCTTGATATAACTCACATATCCACTGAAAGTGTATAATTCAGTGGTTTTTTTGTGTATTCACAGAAGTTGAGCCCCCATCACCACAATCAGTTTTTAAACATTTGCATCACCCCTAAAAGAAACTGTACCTATTAGCAGTCACGCCCCATCTTCCCCCCTCCCTCCCAAGCCTCAGACCACCACTAGTTTTTCTATATATACAGATTTGCCTATTCTGGACATTTCATAGAAGACCATATGGCCTTTTGTGACTGGTGTAATTTCCTTTTTTAAAAGTCCTGGCCTTGAGCTCAGAGCTTTGGCCTATAATCATAGCCAACAAGAACTGAGTAACCTGGTTTTGATTTTGTTGTACTTATTTCTATCACTCTAGGGTAAGTTTTATGGCAGTGTTCAAGTTTCCTTTTTTAAAAAATTCACTTCATTAAAAAAGTGAGTTGATATTTTTAGAGGAAAAGAATAAATAAATAGTATAGGTGGTGCACAAATATGTCAAAGTTTGGGGAGGTGGGACGTGAATGAAATTTGGAAAACACTGGATTGTCTGATTTAATGTTCTCCAGGACATAGTTTGAAAACCACCCTATTATTTCATTTCATCCTTCTGACAACTCCTGTGAGGAAGCTCATCATTTTACTGATGAGGAATCAGGTTTAGGGAAGTTAAATAACTCGCCCAAGGTCACAGAACTAGTGACAACCTAGACTTAACCTAATTTTTATCTTATTCCAAAGGCCACCTGCTTACCAACTCTAGAAGAATGGGGGTGGGGAATGAACCAACAGTCTTGAGAGAGGACTACAGCCACTAGAATAAAACATGTGGGTGCCAGACTAAGTTTTGGGTAATTCTTCAACCAAATTTTCAAATATTTCTATAAAACGACTTAATGTGTGACTAAGCAGAAATCCCATCTCAGTCACTGTTGGCACTTTCTTCCCCTTCCAAGGGCACTGCAGAATCCAAGAGTATTGCCTGGAGAACCCAGGGAGGGCTCTGTGTGTGTTTATGTGTGTGTGCACGTGGGCGTGTTAATGGTGGGGAGGGTCTCACCTCTAGGTCATCTTGGTTGCTGTTGGCATCACTGTCTGTGCCAGTTTGAATGTATTATGTCCCCCCAAATGCCATGATCTTTCATGTAGTCTTGTGTGGGCAGATGTTATCAGTGTTGATTAGATTTCTTTGAGTGTTTCTTTGGAGATGTGCCCCACCCAGCTGTGGGTGATGACTCTGATTGGATGATTTCCATGAAGGTCTTCCTCCACCCATTCAGGGTGGGTCTAAGTTGAGTCACTGGAGCCATATAAATGAACTCAGTGCAGCTGAGAGTGAACTTTCGAAGAGTAGCTACAGACAAGAGAGACACTTTGAAGAATGCACTGGAACTGAGAGAGGAGCTTCAGCTTACAGAGACATTTTGGAGACAGCCTTTGAAAGCAGACTTTTGCTCCGGAGAAGCTAAGAGAGGACAGATGACCCGAGAGCAACCGAGAGTGACATTTTGGAGAGAAGCTGAAGCCTAGAGAGGAACATCCTGGGAGAAAGCTATTTTGAAACCAGAACTCTGGAGCAGACGCCAGCCAGGTGACTTCCCAGCTAACAGAGGTTTTCTGGACAGCATTGGCCATCCTGCATTGAAGGTACCCAATTGCTCATGTGTTATCTTGGACACTTATGGCCTTAAGACTGTAACTGTGTAACCAAATAAACCCCCTTTTATAAAAGCCAATCCATTTCTGGTGTTTTGTATTCTGGCAGCATTGGCATACTAGAACACTGTGATCCCAGAAGTCCATGGCTGCTGCCCTATACCACATGCAGGGCACAAAAAGCTCTGCGATGCCTGGGACTCCTTGTACATAGCAAATCAGGCAGCCACCTGCTCTCAGACTGGCCACTTGCCTGGAGCATAGCCATAGGGCACCAGGATTCCCTCCCTCCCCTTCTAGGACCAGGGACTTTTCTATCCCCACCATCACCTTCACCAAGATTCTCTGTCTCATCCCTCCAACCCTATCCTACATCTTGTTCTTCACTGTGGGCTTTAATAGTCTGTTAAAGTCAGGGCCCATTTCTAATAAAACTAGTTTCCTTTTTTCTCAAGAGAGGAGAAAGCTTAATATTTAAACCTCAGTTTCCAAGAATGTGGCACATGGAAGACAAACAAAACAACCAAATCCTGCCACACTGTTGTTCAATATTTATTTAACTCAGTCCTTTCTTCCTGTCTGTGTAACTCCATTCTGGACTCAAACCTGAAGTTAGTCACACCCATCCAATTAGAAAGCAATTAGAGTCCTTCTGCTCTTCCTCAACTTGGATAAGAATCGCAACCCTATCTTAATCGCAACTTATCTAGGAGTTCTTTGGAACCATACAAAATATGGTTGAAAATTATGTGCTAGGTAATAATGTAAGAACTCTACATGTATAATCTCACAAAATCATTTCAACAACTCCATGAGGTGCGTAATATTATTGTTCCCATTTTACAGATGAGAAAACTGAGGCATAGAGCCATTCAGTCACTTGTCCAAGGTCTCACAGTTAGTTAATAGTAGAGGCACAATTTGCCTCCACCCAGTCTGATTTCAGAGCATGTGCTCTCAAATGCAGAGTTCAGATGAGGACAGTTTCCTCCATTGGTCACAGCAACACTGTAGTGTTCCCTGTAGACTGACACCTTGCCTGAAGCTGTCTGTAGCTGCTTGGGAAGCAGAATGAAGGCTTCTCCTTCCCAAAGAGGAGGCTGAGCACCCTGACACCTGGGTCTCCCACTCAGTACCTGATACCTTGCCCCCTCCTCAGCTCTGGCTTTGCCCCCTCCCCACTGCCATGGGTAAGTCCTGGGATAGGCAGTTTCACAATCTCTCCTTGATTCACTACATTCTAGCAAGGAGGTATTATCCCCATTTTACAGACAAGGAAATTAAGGTTTAGGAAGGTGAAGTGACTTTCCCAGGATCACACAGCTTAGTGGAGCACAAGATTTGGAACCTGGATGTCTATTTTTCTGTGACCTTCCAGAATTGAGAGCCACATGACTGAGTTTCTGGTGGATGGTGACTGGCTGTGGTCCCCAAGCAAGTCTCTCACTCTCTCTGGCTCTGTTCCTTATCTGCAAAATCTCTCTCCAACTTTCCAATGGAATCAGGGTTGTTTGTTTTTTTTTCCAATATCAAAATAAAACTCAAGGACCACTGTGAAGAGTGTTCTTATATAGAAAGCAGTCTTGCTTATTTTGGGGGGGCGGGTCATAAAGCTTCTTTGGCAAGGCCTGCTCTAAGGAACCATTTTCTGCCTGGGCTTCAGAGCAGCAACAGGGCAGAGGGGCTTGGAGTTAGCAGGAAAGAAGATAGGGCTCCATGAGACCCCTT
>PVKY010001276.1:0-33529 GCA_004027775.1 Bradypus variegatus
AGTAAAGGGTTGTTTTTGATTCTTTGTTTTGTTTTTTGTTTTGAAATAATTTCCAAATTACAGGAGTTATAAAAATAATACAAAACCCATATAGATGCACAAATTTTAACATTTTGCCACATTTGCTGTATCCTGTCTGTCTTGGTGTATTTTCCACACATTTGAGAGTATGTTCAGACAGACATCATGCTCCTTGAACATGTAATACTTTCATGTACATTTCCTAAGGACAAGAATATTTACTTAAGTACAGTGTTCCAGTTCAATTTAGTTGAGTTTTTAATGGATCTCAGAATATTAGACTAGATTTTCTGGAACTGTGTGATTTCACACCTAACATTTTAAGTGATCCATGTGGGGCTACTCAGGCAGATTAAAATGTCAGGGTGGAATTTGCTGCAATTAGGTGGATTCAACATGATCATTGGGTATTTCATAGTGATGAAGCATTTTCCTTGAAAATTACGTTTTTTATTAAAATGAAAAATTAATTTTTTTTGTAATTTATTCAAATCAGTTTCAAGAGTGGGGGAACTGGAATAATTAGCATGGAAGACAGAAGACACGAACATAAATACCTCCCTCTCCTGACACCCACCCCTCCTCACTAGGTTAGGTTCCCATGAGTGCTCTGCCACTCACTCTCATCAGTCAGAGCATTTCACACACAGTATTGGGAAGGGCCTGGACTGACCTCCTCAAAGACAGGGACTGTTGGTGTTCTTTTCTGTATCCTCAATGCCTATTACACAGTAAGTGCTTAATAAATATTGAATTGAATAAGAAAGTTATGGTCTCGTGGCAGGAGGAATCATGTGCACAACCAGCTAGAATATTAAGCAGATGTACCCATGAGCCATGATTGGAGGTGAGAGTGGCAAGGCAGAATTAGAATTACTTGGATCTGATTTGCAGGTTGGGGAAGGCTCAGGTGGCCCTTGGAGGTTTCCTGCAGTGACAGGCAGAGCAGAACAGTCCAGGCAAAGAGGAGGGGAGTGAATACAGGCAGTGAAGCTGGAGCCTTTGGAGACAGCGGCCAGTCATTCAGTATGCCAGGAATGTTGGTTGTGTGGAGGGTAAGAAGAGATAGGGTTCGACAAGTAGGTAGGGGCCACACTGGCCTGGAATGCCCTGCTGAAGAGTTGGACTCTATTTGGTAGGTGGTCAGGGGCTATAGGAAGATGTAAATGGGTAGTCACAGATCAGGGCTCTTCTGAAATAATTTCTAACCTCAGTGTGTGGGCGGAGTGGGGGGTGGGTGGGGCTTCACTGTGTAACTGTAGTCCAGGCCAGAGGTCTGAACCAGAATTGCAGTGGGGTACCTAAAAGAGCAGAAAGAAGGGAGAGATGTTTAGTGGGTTCACTTGGTACCCCTGGTGTCTTCTCACTACTTTTTGTGGTGGGATTCAGAGCCTAGAGCAGGAAGTGGCCCAAGAAGAAGGAACCAGCCAGGCCCTGAAGGAGGAGGCCCAGCGGAGGGAGACAGCGCTGCAGCAGCTGCGCACAGCTGTGAAGGAGGTAAGCAGCATGACCAGGTCCTCTGTATACCCTCCCCAGCCCTACCCTCATAAGAACCCCTGTGTTTGAGAGGTCCCTGCTGAGCTTTTTTGGCAGCACCTGTCTTGGAGTGGCCATATTTACCCAGGAATGCTTTTTGTATGCAGAAAGTCATTTTCTCTCCTTTTGTCTTCTGCAGCTACAGGTTTGTATGGTTGCAGAGAGGTTTTCAGAAGACTGGGGGTTTGGTGGTTCTCCTGAAGTAAACAGAGCTGTCAGAAGGGGGCAGCCGTGTTCCTAGCCAACCTGCCTAGGAAGGAGTCTCCCAGAGCTAGGGTGGTCACATGGCCCAGTGTGGATAGAGGGCTGGAACTGGAAGAGGAATTTGTTTAGGATCTTGAGGTCGGGAGGGAAGAAGAGTGGGTTAGCTGTTCAGGGAGAGGGAGGCAGACACGGACAGATATATACATATAAACAGCTAGTCTGTGTAGTGAAGCCTAACTCTATATAGGGTGAACGTTTTAAAAGGTATGGCAGATTCCAGCACTGAATCCTGTAGTCCCCAGCTTCTCCAGCCTCCCACCCAATGACCACTAGCTGTTTTATTGTCTTCCTTGACTCCTTTATTTCTCTGACACTCTGATCGGGCTGGCTGGTGGCCACTTTTGTCAGGGTGGCAGGGAGAGATTGAAACCAGTGTCTACTCAGATTTCACAGTTCACGTTGAGCCTTCTCTAATAGCCTGGCTAACAGAGTTGGCTGAGGGACTGGCTTCAGATAGAGTTCCTAGGGGAGGGAGCATCTTCTCTGGTTCCTGAACAGAAAACTGGAGGCTGATGACTCAGAACCTGCTGGGGAGTGGCTTGCTCACCACCATTGGAGCCGTGTGGACCCAGCCTACCTGCAGGAGGAAGGCCTGCTGGTGGTGGTGCAGGGAGCATCAAGCTTAACTATTAGTGGGGGTGGGGGTGGAGGGGGAATAGCCGTGACGCACACCCTCCCCTTCACACACATACATACATGTATCCACACCCATATACACTCATGCACAGATACTCTTGCCTATTTTTGGACCTGGGTTAATGTGGCTTGTCTTTCTGCTCAGCTTTCAATACAAAATCAGGACCTGATTGAGAAGAATCTGACACTCCAAGAACACCTGCGCCAGGCCCAACCAAAGACTCCACCTTCACCCGAAACCACCCAGCTGGCACTTGAGCTACACCAGGAGTTGGCCAGTTGCCTACAAGATCTGCAGGCTGTCTGCAGCATTGCAACCCAGAGGGCCCAGGGCCGTGACCCCAATCTCTCCCTGCTCTTGGGCATTCACTGTGAGTCCCCAGGCCGGTCTGGGACCCAGGAGAGAGGGGCCTTCATTCTCCCTTCACCTCCATCTGACTTTCTCATCCTTATGGCAATTTGTGAACAGGACTACCTAGGCCAGGTCACCGCTCTCTGGGAGTTTGTGTTTCACAGAGCTGTGTTCAGTAAATGTATTTTGGAAGTAGGCACCCTCATGGGGCACCTTCATACAGGACAAATAAAAAGTGAGCCTTGGGCAGCAAGTTATCAGCTCACTGTCTCCAGCTGCTTTTTAAAAGTATCATGTCCTAAGACCTTGGGCCTCAAGGTGCTGCCCTTTCACACTGCCTCCCCGCTCCCTGCCATGTGAAAATGTCTCCCAAGTGACCTACCAACTAACCTTCTCTTAAAATGCTCTTCTCTCCAGCTGCACAACACCCAGGGACTCAACTAGACCTGCAGAAACTGGATGTGATCAGGAGTAAACTAGAGGAAGTTCAACAGCTGCGCCGTGACATTGAGGACTTAAGGACCACCATGTCAGACAGATACGCCCAGGACATGGGTGAAAACTGTGTCACACAGTGAGGAATGCTAGGGATGGGACAGGTCCTGTTTCCCAGTCCTGCAGATCCCTGCCCTGACAATCTCTTGCTTACTGTCTGCTGCTATTCCCAGAGAGAAGAGGCAGGTGAGAACCTGTATCTTGTGGGGCCAAGGACTGATTAGGGAATCGAGCCCATCCTGCCCCACACTGGGTTTGCCTTGTTGGATGTTTGTTCTGTCATCCTGATTCACCCTTCAATGGTGAGTTACTAATTAACTTTTGGAGATAACAATTAAGTCAGCCCTAGGCTGCTTACCTCCCTTTTCCATCCTCTGGGATCTATTTGTCTTCATTCCCACTCCACACCTTGGTCTTGCAGATGCCCAGATCTCATTAGAGAGGCCTTGAAAGTCTGAGTACCAGTACCAGTGGCCATTTGAGAATTCTCAGGCCCTTTGTCAGCTTTCCTAGGAGCTGAGCTGGCTTTCTGGGTTTTCTCAGGCCGAGTCCCACTGTGTCTTCCTCTGGGTTCTTGTTCTCCCAGAAGCCTCAGGGTGTGATCCATTTGTTAGCAAAGTTCCCACTAGGGTGGGGGCTCAGGGATTGTAGCAAGGCCTTCTTAATCTACCCAACAAGCTGTTTTAAAAGAGACCCTGCTGCCCTCTGCCCCTGGGGCCCTGACCCTATCCTCTTCTTTGTTTTCAGTCCTTCCAGGCAGCTGCCTTCTTGGGCTTTGAGTGCAAGCTCTTCTCTGTGGTTCTGGGGCTTGGGCAGGATTTTTCTTCAGAATGCCCTAGGGCAACTGTCATAAGCTGCTCACTCTCCCTGGGGCTAGGGCCCAGGCCTGGTCATCTTAGATGTGCCTCTCTTGTATCTGGGGGGAGTCCTTTCCCTTTTCTGGCTCTGGGCTCCTTGAGAGTTCAGAGTACCCAGTGCAGCTCAGCTTTAAGTTATAGCTTTTAGTATTTTGTGGTTGGTTGGTTGGTTTCTGTTTCTTTAGGGCCTTTGGACCCTCTGCTTTCTGGTTTCTGTTGCTCCTGGTTGAGGGAGCATCTCAGTTGTTTTTGTGTGGCTGTTTTGGCAGGCCCCAGGCGTCCTCTACATCTGGAGCAGGCAAAGCAGGGGCTGTGCAAGTATGGGGGGAGCACTAAGCAGTTTAGGAGCCTGGAGTCAGCCACCATGAGATTTTTGCTAAGCTTTGGGCCATCAGGGCAGTGTCCTGGACCTTACTCCTGGGCCTGAATGAATGAGGCTCTTTCTTAAGTATTTTTATAAGTTTGTGTTTTATTTACGGCGTGACTTATCCCTTCCATTCAGAGCAGCCCCACCCGCCCATCCCCTCCGCCTCTGGGCTTCTGCCTCCTAACAGCAGAGCCGCCTGTTTGGCCTCCACCCTGTGTCGGGAGCCCAGCCACTATACACACGGGTATTTTTCCTTGTAAAGTTTATAAACAGTTATTTGTATGAATCTTGGTTATTTCAACTGGTTTGTAATGCCTATTTTGATTACAAAATAAAATATTTAACAGACTCTTCAGTTTTCTTTAGCCTCCCATCTTTGCCACCCCCATTTTGGCTTTTTAGAGCCAAAGGTTAGTTGTTTGGCCAAATTCCCCAGACAGTGGCAAGGAGGGACCTTTGGCAGGTCCAGCCTCACGTCAGAACATCTTACCACTTCTGCTCCTCTGTTGTTCTGTGGGGGAAATAAGATCTTCCTCTCCTTACTGTTGGGCAAAGCTGCCCTGCATCATAGAGCAAATTTGTCACTATGAAGAGTTTCAGCAGCCCTCCCAGAGAGGAAGTCTGCTGTTTCTGGGTTGCTATGAGGAAATGGCTTTTCCAGAGTGAAGCAGGATACGGTTCCCCACGGAGTTTCTTCCTTGGCTATGTTATCTGCCTGAGCACCGGACCTGGAGTCCTCTGGGGGCCATCATGTCCAACCCCAGATAGAGTCTCCAAAGCTGGACTGGTTGCTGGAGACTGCTTCCCCTGGACCCCTTGAGTTTTTGCTGAGAGCAGTAGCTGGCTTAGAGGGCCATCCCCAGCATGGAGTTGGGGCTGAGCGGGGGGCCAGGAGCAGCTGTGGATCTTTAACAAGGGTCAGCTGGAGCCCTGACACCAGTCCCTGCCTCCAGAGCTAGGGCCTCTTATCTAGGTCTCCATCTGGCTCCTTGAGGTGTGGCCCCTGCCTCCTGCCACCACCCTTTCTTGTCTGAACCTGCCTGAGTGGAGAAGAACTTGGGAAAATCTCCAGGGAGCAGTTGTTCCCACTTTGGTGTGCCTCCCCTCCCCCAGGGTTGTAAGGCAGTCTCCTGGGGTGGGTAGGTGTGGGGGGGCGGGGGGGTGTCCCTGGAGTAAGTAAGGTTCCCGAGCTTGTGAGTGTTGAGTTTGAAAACGGCCCAAGCTTCCAGAGCCCGGAGCTGAGCTGTATTATTGTGGCACCTCCTTTTGGGACTAACGGTGGCACTGGAGGTGGGTTGTTGGGAACACCAACCCAACCTGGGTGAAGGCTGGCTGGGGAGGCCTTTGCCAAAGCCTTGCCCCTTCCCTCCCGGCCTCTCCTGCCACCGGCTCCCTGCCCTGCCTCACTCCGTAAGCCCCGGTTTAGGGAAGAGCCGGAGGGAGGGAGGCGCAGCTACCAGGGGCTGTCCAGCGAGGGCCCAGGGTCCTCGGCGTCGGGCCGGGGAGGGGGCGGGGGAGGGGAGGGGGCCTCCGGCGCGCGGGGCGGTGTCGCGTAGGCCCCGCCCCGGCCGCGCGCCTGCCCGCGCCACCCATTGGTCCTGCGAGCGGTGACTCGCGGGCTGAGCAGGAAGGAAACCGCTCCCGAGCGTGGCGGCGTCGTCTCCCCGCCGTGCAGCTGCCGCTACCGCCACCGGTCCGACCGTCGACCAGTCCGTCCACCCGCAACATGAGCGGCCTGCGCGTCTACAGCACGTCGGTCACCGGCTCCCGCGAAGTAAGTGCGCGCCCGAGGCCAGCTCTGGGGGAGAGGGCAGGAGCCCCAAGTCCAGGTGCCCGGGAGCCGCCCTCCGGATGGGGGTGGGGCGGGGGGCGGCGAGGTGCTGGGCACGGCCTCCCCGTGACCCCATTCCCGGCCCCTTCCTTCGGACACCCATTCCCCGCACCCCCAGTGCCAGTCCGATCCGGTTCACACCCCTGTTCCGCCTTCCCCTCTTCCACCCGGCGGGGGCGTGGGATGGGAGTGGCCCTTGCCACCTCTCCACCCAGGCCTGCCTGCCTGGCCTTCGTGGAGCAACCCGGAACCGTATCCCACTGCCCTTCATTCTGCATCCTCCCCACGGATGGTGGTCCCTCTCATCCTGACTGGCCCTCCCAACTGACCAGTGGCTAGAGCCCTATTCCAATCCCACCCCCCACCCCCGACCCCCTTGCGCGTCCCCGGTGCCGAGGAGTGAAGAGGTATAAAAGCTCCTGGTCACTGCCCCTTTCACCCTGCCCAGGGTTCCCTCTGTAATTCCTCCTGCCCACTGACCCTGCCGCCCTCCACCCCCAGATCAAGTCCCAGCAGAGCGAGGTGACCCGCATCCTGGACGGGAAGCGCATCCAGTACGAGCTGGTGGACATCTCCCAGGACAATGCCCTGCGGGATGAGATGCGAGCCTTGGCAGGCAACCCCAAGGCCACCCCACCCCAGATCGTCAACGGGGACCAGTACTGTGGGGTAGGGCCGAGGCTTGGGGGGTGGAGGGAGTGTTGCAGAAAGACAACAGCCAGGTTCAGCCCTGAGATCAGGTGCTGGGGTCTCTGGTACAAGCCCTCAATGACCACCCACCTCCCCTTCCCCAGGACTATGAGCTTTTCGTGGAGGCTGTGGAACAAAACACGCTGCAGGAATTCCTGAAACTGGCCTGAGCCAGGCCAGCCCACGGTCCCCCCTCCAGACTCCGTCACCACATTCCCCAAGCCCTCGCTGGCCATGAAGGACCTTGTGACCCTGTCATTCCTAACCTTCTGATCTTGGAGCCTCCCCGCCACCCCAGGCCCCTTCTCCCTGACTGTAGCCCCTTGTCCTCCATTCAAAGGCAACATTCCTTACCCTCTAGTCTCAGATATTGTCTTAAACAGCAACCCCAATGCTGGCTGTCCCCAGCCAGGCCCTGGGGCTGCCACCCTACCTGGTGCTGGCTGATGGGCACCTCTACTGGTTCCATCAGCCAGGGCTCTGCCAAAGGCCCCGCAGTCCCCCTCCCGGAAGCACATGAGAGACAATTAAATGTCCCATTGCATTGGCACCGTGTCTGTTTGGTTGTGGCGTCGGCATCCTGGTAGATGTGACTCCCGAGGCTGCTCTCCTGTGGGCAGATGCTTGCACTGGCTCCCTGTGTCTGTCATGTCTGAGTGTAATGGTGCATGTGCTTGGATGTATGTCTGGCTCACACATACCTGTGTGGACCAGCGGTTCCTGGAGACAGTCTGCGTGTGAGTCACCCTCCAGTCCACAGGCATGCAGTGGTGTCCATGACAGTCCTGTGCCCTGGTGTGTACTGCACGTTTGCGTGCCTGTCTGTGAATGTGGCTGTGCCCTGTGGCTGCCGCCTGGGTTCCAGCAAGTTGGCTAAGAGTGGGTGAGTCATGGGAGATGCTGGATGCCCAGCTGCAGTTCTGCTCTCCTGGGGACATGGGAGTAAGGGCCATGCCTTTGTGCCTAACATTGGCGCAGCACGCAGGTAGCTGCTGGCTGCACCTGGAGGCTCTAGCCCCAGTGAGGCTGTAAGGATGGAGGAGCAATAAGCCCAGCCCCGCCAGCTCCCTCCCTCCCTCTACTGGATCTGCCTAGCCCTAGTGAGCCCAGAGGATCCTGGAGGACAAAGACCTAGGGACCAGGCCCACAGCCGGGGCTCGAGTTACGAGGGGCGGGTCAGCACCGCCCCTTCCCTGGTCAAGAGAGCCTCGCGCAACAGCAGTGGTGTCGGGACGGGTGCTTTATTCCGGGCTGGGACCGAGTCCCAGGCTGGGACTGAGGCTGGGGCGAGCCTCGGGGGCAGACGGCAGGGCCCGGCGTGCCCGCAGCATCAGCGCCGCGTTGGGCACCAGGCCTGCGGCTTGCAGCGTGAGCCCATTGTCATAGACCGTGGGAGGGAACGTGCTGAAGATCTCGCAGGCGGCGGCATCCCTGGCCCTGGAGACAGGGCGGAGTGGATCAGGCCGGGCCCAGGAGCCAGTGCTCCCCTGCGGCCCCGACCCTGCCCAGCACTCACCTGACCTGTGCTAGAAGGGCACACACATCGCCCACAGTGTCCTCGGGCCGCATCATTAGCAGGAAGGCCTGCTCACCATTCTCGGACTTGATGCGCAGCATGCAGAGAGGGGGTGCTGGCATCCCAGGGGACTTCTGGCTCCTGCGGGCCCAGAGGCCTTCAGCACTCCCAGTGGCCCAGTGCCTCCCTTACCCTCCCACCCCACCCCTGCCCTCACCTCTCACGCTCCGCGGCCAGGGCCGGCGTCTCCACCACAATTTCTTGGATCCGAGCAGGAAACGGGCAATAGTTCTGGAAGGCATGATGGAGAATGGACAGAGCGAGCCCCATGCTGCACTAGTCACCACATCCCCACCCTTAGAGGAAACTTGTCCTCAGCCAGGGATAGATGAGGCCAGTAGGCCAATGGGAGGGAGCTTTCTGTAAACTGAGGCCTAAGGAGAGGGAGGCTCTGGAAGATGGCTGTGTCATTCCCCCAAGAAGCCCTGAGATTTTCAGTCTAGTGGGGGAGACAACCGCATACAGATCATGACCAGGAGCGGTGCCTAACCCGGCCTGAGGGTCAGGGAAGCTTACCTGGGGAAATGACATCTGAGCTGAGGCCTAAAGTAGGCAGAGGAGTTCTTAGAAATGGAATAGGGAGCAGGGATATTCCAGACAGCATGGGCAAAGACCGTGAGGTCAGGGGAGGCTTCCTAGAGGAGGTGATACTCTTGGGAAACTGCCAACGGTTCACATGGCTGCAGCTGGAAATCCAGTTGGACCGGAAGAGAGCAGGTTGGAGAGGTCAGGAGGGGCCCTGCTATGTATCACGGGTCTGCGGGCTGCAACTAGGAGCTTGGTTTTACCCCTGGTAGTACTGGAGGATTTCAGCAGGGAAGGGCCACATTTTTAATAGCACAGTAGGCTGCTGGGGGAGATGGTTGCCAGGGGCTGGAGTGGAGTCTGGGAGGCCAGCGAGAGGTGGCAGTGCTCTGGCAGAGACACTTGGGCCTAGACTGGGGTGGTGAGAGGGCAGAGTGGGGAGAAGGGATGGATCTGGGGGACATTTTGAGGTCTGATGGCCCAGAGAGGACTCGGCAATGTGGGGGTGAAGAGGCAGAGGGGTCCTGGAAAACTGGAGCTTGGTGCCTTCCACAGGGGCAGAGCTGAGAGGAGCAGCAGGATAGAGGGTAGGGGGTGAGGGAACCGTGAGCTCTATGAGGTGAGTTTGAGTGGCCTGGGGGATAACCAGGAGGGAGTATCCAAGATGGAATTGGGTATTTTGGCCTGGACCTCAAGGGGGTGGCCTGGATTCTGACGTTTCCCCTCTTCCTGCCATTCCTCTCCAAAACCCAGCTGTTCTCCAGGTCCCAGCCCAGAGCTTTCACCAGCTACAACTCAGCTCTCCATCTGAACCCTCATCAGAGACCCCCCCCAAGCCTGAACCTTCACACAAGCCACTGCTCCGGCAGGCTGGGCCAGGGTTGGTGGTGCAGACCTCCAAAGAACTAGGGGGAGTTAGATTGGCCTCACCTGCAGGGTGTCCTGGATAGGGCCCCGGATGTCCTCGCCTTGCCGGATCACACACTTGGGGAGCCTGTTCAGAAACTTCTCAGTTGTCGTCCTGGAGCCTGCGGGGAGGGTATCGGGAGCCTTGGCCTAAGGAGGGACTGCAAGGGATGGCGGCGGAGGCCACCTGGAGCCTGCCTGCGTGGCTCCCCAACCACCAGGCTCAACTCAGGGCCATGCTCACCTGAGTGCTCCATCCTGTCCGAGGCCTTGTGCATCCTCTGCCGGCCCACCATGCGGCCCTCACCTGGGAACGGGCCCAGCCCATCCTCCAGGTAGATCTGATGGCGCAGGTCACTCACCTGGCAAGATGGAAAGGAGACAGCCATGGGCCCAGCACTTCAGCCCTGGGTCTTACTCCTAGCCCTGTGGCCCACAAAGAACCCAAGCACAGACCTTGAAACAGGCCCAAGTGTTGGTCTAATGTCGTTCCCATTTTACAGATGAAGAAACTGAGGCCCTGGGAGAGAGCAGAGGAGCCACAGTTCACACTGCTCTCACCCACCTGGGCTGTTCTTCCTGCAAGCATCCCCGATCTATGCCAGCTGAAGCCACAGCACCGACATCCTCCACCCGCCTTCAGGAGCCGACCGTGAGGGGAGTGGAGGGGGGAACAAGGGACGGCAAGGCCTCCGCTGTTGTCTAGTATGTTGCACAGATTACCTCACTCACCCCGCTGAGGCCCAGTGGGGCCTCAGCTTAGCAGACTGCCTCCAATGCCCCCAGTCAAGACTCACCTACTCCCAGAGCCGTGGCGGCAACAATGCCCCCCTTGCCCAAGTCCTCAGTGTGGAACTGACCCACCCACGCTCTGGGGCACACTGCCCTGCGGGCTCCCCTCGCAGCCTGCTCCATCTTGCACACTCCAGCGGGGGATACCTCCAGCCCGATCCTTCAGTCTCAACACTTGCCCCCTTCGGTTCCGCATTGGTGGCCCACAGCACTGCCTTCCACCCCACCAGATGGCTCCAAGAGCCTCTGGGGAAAGCCGGGCCACTTCAGCATAGACTCCTCGGGGACCCCAGGCTGTCAGGGTGTCCTGAAGGCAGGGAACAAGGGTGGCGGTCCCACCTGGCCAGGACTGTGTCTTCAGGGTGCCAGCAGAGGGTGCTACCTGCTGCTCTGCCACGTGTCAGTGTCCACTGAGGTGGCAACCACGGCCACGGCAGCCTCCCCACTCCCTTCCCAGGTGGGCTTCAGGGTCCCCCTCCTCCTGGAGGCCAGCAGATTGGGGTCCCCTGAGAGTGGGGAAGTGTTTCTCCACCTCAGACTGGGTGAGCCCTGTTTAGCCCCATCCCCTCCAAAATCTGCACCCTGGGAGGGGGTGGTTTGAGGAGCAGCCCATCACCTGAAAGGGGATGCCATCAGGATACAGCCGCTGGAGCTCTGAAGGGAAAAACCCATCCAAGATGTCTCGGAGGCAGCGCTACAGGCGGGGAGAGGAAGGCTGAGGCGTGGCTGGACCTGGGCAGTGCACCCACCCTGCTCCCTTGCGGGACAGCACGACCTGGGCCCTGGGCTGAACCAGTGGATCCTATTCTGGAACACTCAGCCCCAGGACTTGTGGGGAGGGGGCCCCCTGCAAGCCATGAATGTAGCACCTGGGCCTGGGCACCCCACAGAGCATGTAGCTTGGCCCCATCACCCCCAACTAATGGAGGGCAGGCAAGGGCCCCAGAGTGGCCCGAGCATGTGCAGGCCTGTCCCCAACCCCTGCCTACATGGAAGGATCACTCAGGCCTGCCCCACCCCTACCTGCGTGGAGGGATCGTAGAAGGGCCGGAAGGGCCCGTCAGACATGATGATGCCGTTCCGGTAAAGCTTCAGCGGGATGGGCTCAAGGACACGGAGCCGCGCCCCCCCGGGCACCGGTGTCACCTGGGTCTCGCCCTCTACCACCAGCTCACTGAGGTCCTTCAGGCTGGCCAGCAGCCTGTCAAAGTCTACTTCGGGGGGCACCACTGAGTCCTCTGGCAAAGAGGATGGGCACCCATGAGCCCCTCTCCCTGGCTGCTGCAGCCCCAGTCTCCTCCCCATGCTGGGCAGTGGCCTGAGCATCTCCTGAAGTGACCACCTGGGGAGGTGGAAGGACCATGGATGCTGGATAATAATAACAGCTATCTTTTATTAAGCACCTACTATGTGCTAGGGGCTTACTGTCCATGACCACATTCCCTCCTCAGTCCCGGCCCTATGTGGTAGGAGCTGTAGTCATCCCCATTCTTCAGACAAGGAAACTGAGGGTTAGAGAAGGTAAAAAGACTTGCCTAGGCACACACAGCAGGAAGTGGCAGAAGCCGGACTCGGGCCCAGTTCTGTCACTGGGCTGGTAGCTGGAAAGCACAGAGGCAGCGCTTTCAGCTTTAGATCAAGCCTGTCTAGGTTCAAATCCCAGCTCTTCTACCTCGAGCTGTGTGACCTTGGTCGAGCCTTTGGAAGGTCCGGGCCGCAGCGTCCCCCAGAACAGGACGTCAATAGAGCCCTCCCAGGAGGGCTGGTAGGGTCAGCTCATGAAAAGCACTCCACCCACCTTGGCTACTGTTACCAACTCTACCTTGCCACAAATGACCCTTGGGCCAACCCTGAGGCTATGAAGCAGTTGTTACCTATCTCCATTTTACAGGTGAGGAAACAGGCCCAGGGAGATGGAAAATGACTCCCCCTGGACCAGCTGGTAAATCAGAGGAGAGGCTGGGGATTTGAGCCCCATCAGATTCTGACAGTCTGTTTTATTCCCACCCATCTGCACCATCAGGAGAGGGGGTGGGAGGCAGGTGTCTGCTGGGGAGGATGTTGGAACAGCTGCCGGATGGAATAGATATGGGACAGACCTTAGGTGCTGCAAGTGTTTCTGGGTCACAGACCCCCTTTGAGGGGCTGACAGAAGCTTTGGCCTCCTCTTGTGAAAAATGTGCCTACATCCAGCAATGCATAAGCTTCAGGAAGTGACGGTGGGAGCTGGGGCAGCTACCACAGATGCCAGAGCAGAAGGGGTAGCCAGCAGGTGGGATGGCAGTGGGGCACAGGCCTGTTCTGCAGTTCCTGAAGGGACCTGGCCCCCCAAAAAGCCGTCCACCAGGGTGCACCATACCTGGCAGGCAACACACCCGTGACTTTCTGGGCCTTTTTGGAGGCTGTTTTTCACCAGGGCAGCCAAGCTGTGGCAGGATGTGGGTCAGGATACTGGGAACCCAATTCCTTTCCCCACATGGCACAGCGGCTGTGCTGGGGAAGTGGGGTGTGGGTGGCTGGGTTTCCTGTTGCCTCTGCAGCTGCTGAAATAGGCCCCAGCTGGCCTTCCCCTCTCCCCACATCCCTTACCGTTGAAAGGGCCACACCTGCCCCCCCACCTCTTTCCTGGGGTCCCCCAGCATCCCTAAGATTAACAGGAGAGGCTGACAGGAAAACCAAGCACAGAACATCCTGGGCATCCTTGCTACGTCTGGATTCAGAACAATATCAAGACACTGTTTTCCTTTAACCACTACTTCAAGAACAAACTGGCAAACCTAAAAAAACAACAGTAAAGATTCTTCCCTTCAACACTGGCCCTCACCCTTAGTCTTTTAGATGGGAAAGTGAGGCCCGGAGAGGTCCTTTGACTGGCCAAGGCAGACCACACTGAGTGGAGCCCAGGGGCTCAGACACTCCCATCCTAATCCAGTGCTTGCCCGCTGCCCCAAGCTGCCTCCCGGGGCCAGGGCTTCTCCAGGGAGCTGGTGGATGGAGGGGCTGCAGGGGAGAGGACAGGTGGAAGCCCAGGGGAGGATGCCAAGAAATAACGAGGGGAAAAGAGAAATTTGCCAAGAAAACTGATGCCCATGGCTCTCCACCAGCTAAGCTAGGGCTTGGCAGGCATGAAAGCAGGGTAAACCGGGCAGATGTTGGACCCCACAGACCGGAAGCGAGACAAAGGGGTCTAGGAAGGAGCCACAGCTCTGGGCAAGGCAGGGCTGAGGGAATAAGGCGGGGAGAGCCCAGGTGTCGCCACCCAGCCAGCAGGGCCTTGTGCAGCCAGGAGCTTACCCGCCCGGGAGTGCCCAGTAGAGGCCTGAGCGGGAGAGCCCCACGGTGAGGCAGGTCAGAAGTCAACTCCTGACTCTGCCCGACTCTGCCCTGAGCAGAGACGGACAGACAGGGTGGTGAGGCACTTCCCCTGTGAGGCTCAGATTTTTTCCTCATAGAACAGGTAGACAAGAACCCCTGCCCACAAGATCCAGCAAACCTGTCTGTAAATGATTCAGTGAGAAAATGATTCAGTGAGTGTTTCCGCCACACCAGGCACCCACGAGGCAGGTTTTTACAGACAAGGAAACTGGGCCTTGTACAGTGAGAGGCCCAAGGTCACCTGCTGCAGGGCCCAGAGACTTGAGGCCTGTGTTCTCAGTAACCATGCAGGCTGCCCTCGGTGTCGGTCGCTGGGGTCCCTTTCCAGGGAGGAGGGCAGTGCCACCTTTGCCTGGCTGTGATTCTAATATAAGGGGAAGCAGGGAGAGCAAGTCCGAGCTCCTCAGCCCCACGCTCAAGGCCCTCAGAGCCAGGCCTCTCCTCACACACTCCTCCCCCGGCGCTCTGGAGCCACACTACCAGGCCCTGCCACTTCCCAGCTGAGTGACCTCGGGCAGGTGGGCCGCCCTCTCTGTGCCTCGGCTTCCACTTGTGTCAAATGAGGACAACAGCAGCCCCCACTTCACAGGTGGCTGTGAGGCTTGGAGGAAGCGCCTGGCAGATGTCAGCTGCTGTTGTCACTGACACCCCCTCCTGCTCCCCCACCTCCTCTGAGAAGCCCTCCTTCCCTCAAGGTTGGGCCCTGGCTCCTCCTGGTCGCTGGGCCCACTTGTCCTCAGCCCTTGTCACCAGCTGCTGTGGTTTTCTGTTTGCCTGTTTGTCTTCAACCACACTAGGTGCTTCCTGAAAGCAGGGCTGGGCCTGACCATCCCTTCAGTCAATATGTCTGGAGCACCCAGGTTCTGCCCGGCCCGGCAAGTCCTGGAGACGCCCATGCCCAGGGCCCTGCCCTCCTCAGGCTCATACTTGAGTGAAGGAGACAGGGCAGCAAACAGATAGTGGCAGTGGTGGGCCAGGCCCCGTGGTGGTCAGCGGGTGAGTGTAGCCCTGCCTGGTCGCTGGGAGGCCCACCCACTGCTGTGAGCGACCGAGGGGGTGAATGGGGCTCCCCGGCCTCTCTTAGTTCCTCCAGCCTCCCCACCCTGGCCCCATCACCTCCTGCAGACGCTGTTGCAACAGGAAATGGAACTGCTCTCTTGGCCCACAGGTGAGCCAGGCCCTGCCAGGACTTTACTGACATCTACCCTGCCCCTCAGAGGAGCCAATGGGGAGGAAACAGGCTCCAGGGGGCTGGTCACTACCTAAGCCCACAGGCAGCCTGTGACTGAGGCAGGATCTGAACTCAGGCCTATTTCAACCACTGCATCGGCTGCCCCCTGCCTCCTACCTACCCCAGCCTGAGCGGAGGACAGGCTGATCTTCCCAAAACATGCTGTGTGTGTCCAGGCAGGGGCACTGTGGGCACAGCGGCCACCACCTGGCACGATGACAGCCAGCTAACAGTGACTAACCGTCACGGCCAGGAGAAGCACTTCACATGCACCGTGCTCCTCATTTCGGGAGAGGAAACGGACACCACAGTTGGACCCGGGCCTGCCCCGCACTCTAAAGCAGTGCCCCGGGACAGCTACCAGAGGCAGCACAGAGCCTGGCACACAGTCCGCCCTCAATCCATCAAGCTGGAGGAGCTTGAGGAAGGCAGGGCAGGGCCGAGGGAATGGAGGCTGAGCGGAGGGCGGCTGGGAGGGGCCTAACCTGCCTGGGGTCTGCACCAGGCCAGTTTGAGGGGCTGAAGGGCGGGCCCAGGGTCAGGTCAAGCCGGCTGCAGCCCACGGAGTCCGTGCGGTTTCCTGAGCCGGGGAGGAAAGAGGCTCCCTGAGACGACCATGCCCCAGCCAGACTCAGGAGTTTGGGACTTGTGGGGAAGGTAGTGAGGGTGGGGGGTGGCAGCGAGTGGTGGGAGACCTGGGGGGAGGGCAAGGACTCGATGAGGCAGTGGGGGGCCTGAGGCGCTCAGATCTGACGGAAGCTCTCAGCCCTGAGGCTCAGCACCTGGCCTGGCCGCACTGCCTCTGCCCTGGGCAGAACTGTACCTTTCAAGTCTCCGCATGGCCTGCAGTGCCTGACACAGCGCCCTATTTGATACTGATGGGGGTCGGGGGGTGGGTGGATGATCCAGCCCGAGGCTGAGCCCTTGCAAGGCTTCTCCTCTGTTGCACCCTTCTCTCTGGGCCCAAATGGCCCTAAGGCTGTGAACCTCTGGCTCTAGAACATTCGAATCACTCTCCCTTTGGCCTAACACAGAAACTCTGAGTCACCCAGCTGTTGGCCTACCGCCCCAGGGCCCATGGGAGTGGGAGCGTCAGGGAAAGGAGCCAGAGCATGAGAGCCACCAGGAAACAACTTCTGAGGCACCTGGGGACTAAAGGCGGGGGGGGGGGGTTGCAGGAGTAGAGGGTCCCAGGAGGAGAAACTGCTAGAAATGAAAACATGTTGCTCATCTCCTCAGAAGAGCTAAATCAAGGCCCCTCCCATGCTGAAGAATCAGAAAGCAAAAGAAGGAAGAGGATGCCAGAGGGGGCGTGCAGCCAGGGACCTCTGAGATAGAGACGTTAGTGGCTTTCACAAGTTGCTTTAGCTGTCAAGCACGTGTCTTCAAAGCCAGCCTTGCTCAAAGCATAAACAAAGAGGACAGAGCAGAACAGGGGCTGCTGGCTTTTATTTCTGGAGGGTGGGAACCACAGAACCAGGCCAGAGATCAGACATCTGGCCTGACCCCCTCCCCTAAGGACAGGGAGCCCCACCCCCACCCCCACCCCTAGCCAGGAGAGAAGCTGCCTTCCAACAAGAGGCAGGGCCTGAGAGGAGCTTGCCACGGCAGGGGCGCAGGTGCCATGCTGGCAGGCCTCTGCCCCAACCCTCCAAGAACAGATATTTTTACAGCACCTGACAGTCGCCCGCCAGCGCCTTGCCTCTCAGCTGGGTGGGGTTCCCTGGGGAACCCTTCCCATAGCACTCTCTTGTGCCAAGGTCCAGGCAGCATGTGTGAGCAGGTGGCACGCCCAGGCCCGCATCATCCTGGGAGTAGCAAGAGCCAACCCCTGCCACCACTTCCCAGCATCGCTCCCAGCTTTGCCATGTCCCAAATGGACTCAGCATCTTCCCCCACAGCCATGCAGCCTGCGTTATCCTGACCCCTCCCACCTTCCCCCAACGTACAGTCCATCACCAGTGCCATGGATACGCCTTCAAAATCCCTGCTCTGCCCCTTCTCACCATCCCCATCAGCATCGCCTTCTGTCCAATTACTGTAACCTCCTCCACTCGGCAGTCAGAGTCTTCTGACTCCATCAGGCCTCAATTTGCCCATGTGTAAAACAGAATAACCCCTAGCCTGGGTCAAGGATATTTAGAAAATTCTTTGAAAGCTGCAAATGTGCATATGGAAGTGATGCTTTCAGAACAAGCCTTGCAATTTAGGGGGTGCCAGCCAAAGCCCAGGCATAAATGTGAGGTAGGAATCTCATATATTGTATCTGGAAACTTAGGCAATCAAGAGTTCACTGTCACCTTCCAAGGGTTCCCCCTCAGGAGCTACCTCGCCTTCCGGAGGTTGCGAGCGATTCAAGGACTCTGGAAACAACACGAGTTCCTACCTGTTGGGCTGTTCCGTGAGAGGCCAGGGCCAGGTGCTCTGTTAACTCACTCATGCCTCATAACTCTCAGGGGAATAGCAGCACCCTCATTTTACTGATGAGGAACTTGGGGCTCAAAGGACAGAAGCCACTTGCCCAAGTCACACCTGGAACAGGCCATCGAGTCGAGATGAGGACCCAGGTTTAACTATCTCCAGATCCAGTGTCTTCTGGAAACAACCTCCATTCTTGGAAGGTGGAACCAATTTTCAGAAATGGCAGTTCTGTGGCCTCAAGACTAAGGAGGAGGGTATGGTGGGGCGTAGCCCCCTTAGATCCTAATGGTCAAGTTACAAATAAAATGTGGTGGGAGTCCCATAGCAGCAGATAGATTTCGATGGTCTGGCTCATAAATGAACCCAGAACGGGATTCCAATGAGGAGACCTACCCTGGGAATGGAGGAGCTGGCCGTCAAAGCAGAGAAATTTTTTTTTTAAAGGCAACAGCTTTTGGATGGATGACATTTTGTAAACCACAGAGCCTGGAGCAAATGAGGTCTTGTTGTGTCTTATACCTCTAGGTCTCTGGAGTCTTTGAAAGACGAGCAAGCAGAGTCTGAGGTAAGGCCAGAGGAAGAAACTGGCTGACAGGTTAGGTGGTCAGTGATGAAGGCTGAGGCCTTTCCTGAGCTGCCCTGGGTCAAGGTGTGGGCTACCCTTGGAGAACCTGGTGCTTGGAGGCAGGGACGTGAATGAGACGGCCTCTGGAGGGCTGCTGGCCAACTGGAAGCTGTTGGAGAATTCCCTGCGGGAGGGGCTGCGGCAGGACCCCCACTCTACCTGGCTTCCAGAACTTCTTGGTCGTCATCCAGTCCCTCTCGCCTTCCCCTGAGTCTGTCTGGACCTCTGAGTCCTCCTGGTCCATGGGCTCGCCCACCCACTGCAGGCCGTAGTCACTGAGGAAACGCTGCGGGGACAGAATGGGGAGAGGCCAAGGGCAGTGTCAGGGAAAAGGCAGCACCAGCCCAGCCCCCAGCCTCAAGGGCTGACTGGACAAAAGGGCCGGCGGGCAGATCTTGACCACTACCCAGCTGTGTGACCTTGGGAAGCTACTTCATCTCCTAGAACCTCAAATTCCTCCTCAGTAAAATGGGGTGACACCACCTGCCCCCATAAGGAGTGTGAGGTGACTCAGTAAGGTCATTCCCTTCCAGTACTTAGCACAGTGATTTGCACAATTAAGAGCTCAACAAAGTCAGCCATTATGGCTGCAGCTGTGGGAAGCCCTTTGGGTGTGGCCACCCACCGGCTGGCTCTACTGGGGCTTGGCCTCACACCCCCTCAGCCACAGAAAAACTTGTGAGTTGCCTACACTTCCTGTTGTCACTTCCCTCTCTCTCTTTCCTCCACCAGCTCTGCCCTGGCCTCCATCTCCACAACGCACTGAACCTGCTCCTGGTGCAGCCACCAAACCGCTGGCATGTTGCCAAAGCCACGGGCATGCTTCTGACTCGGCGCTTTCCACACAGGCTCTTCCTTCTTCATTTCCTCTGAGAGTTCCCCATCTTCAACCCAAGGTTAGAGGGGTCCAGGGTTCAGCCTTCTTCTTTTTCTCCATCTACACTCTCTCCCTTATTGTACCCAAATTTCTATCTATGTGGTCTCACCCTCACCTCCAGGCTCAGATGTCCAACAGGCAGTTCAAAATTAACTCGTCCCAAGCAGTCGTGACTCCCTGTCCCCAGCAGCTTTTCCTGTCTCACTAAATGGCACCCCCAGCCACCTAGAATCATCCATGACCCTTTCCTCTCTATGACCCACAACCTCTGACCATCCACTAGGCCTGTGAGTGCCACCTCCAAAGCAGACTTCGTTCCGTCCCCTCCGCTACCATCCTAGCTCAAGCCACTATCATCTCTCCCCTGGACAATTAAAACAGCTGCTTCTACCTGCTGCCCTTTTTCATTCTTTTTTTTTTTAACTTTTAATTTTGAAATCATTTCAAACTTATAGGACAGTTGCAAAAATAATACAAAACCTATACAAAGAATTCCAACGTACACCCCCAACCAGATATCCAGACCCAGATCCAACATCTTTTAACATTTTGCCACATTTGCTGTACCATTCTTACTATCTATCTATCTATCTATCTATCTATCCATCCATCCACCCATCCATCCATCCATCATCTATTTTCTAAACACTTGCAAGGAGCTCGATTATATCTAGTTCCCTGAACACTTAATACTTCCATGTACATTTTCTAAGAACAAGGATATTCACTTATGTAACCACCTTTGGTAGTTAATCAAGTTGAAGAAATTTAACATGAATATAAAGCATACAGTCTATATCCCAATATTTTCCTATATACCAATAATGTCCTTTTGGGCATTTTCTCCTCCAGTACTAGATCCAGTCTAGAGTCATGTATTGCATTTAATTATCATTGTCTCCTTAGACACTGTTTTGTTTTTTTTTTTTAATTCAGTTTCATTCAAACACATGCACATAACATACAATCATCCATGGTATACAGTCACCCGTTCACAGTATGATCATCTAGTTATGTGTTCATCACCACAATGTATTTCTGAACATTTTCCCTACATCAGAAAGAATCAGAACAAGAGTAAAAAATAAAAATGATAAAAGATCACCCAAACCATCCCCCCATCCCATCCCATTTGCCATTTAGTTTTTATCCCCGTCTTTCTACTCATCCATCCATACACTAGATAAAGGGGGTGTGATCTACAAGGTTTTCACAATCACACTATCACCCTTGTAATCTACATTATTATATAATCGTCTTCAGGAGTCCAGACTGCTGGCTTGGAGTTTGGTAGTTTCAGGTATTTACTTCTAGCCATTGCAGTACATTAAAACCTAAGAGGTGTTTTCTATATAGTGCATAAGAATGTCCACCAGAGTGACCTCTCGATTCCATTTGAGATCTCTCAGCCACTGATTCTATTTCGTCTCATTTTGCATCCCCCTTTTGTTCAAGAAGATACTGTCAGTCCCACAATGCCGGGTCCAGATTCATCCCCGGGAGTCATATCCTGCATTGCCAGGGATGTTTACACCCTTGGGTGTCGGGTCCCACATAGGGGGGAGCACAGTGAGTTTACCTGTCAAGGTGGCTCAGTTAGAGAGAAAGAAGGCCATATCTGAGCAACAAAGAGGTACTCAGGGGGAGACTCTTAGGCACAATTACATGCAAGTTTAGCCTCTCCTTTGCAATAACAAGCTACATGAAGGCAAGTCCCATGATCGAGGGTTCAGCACACCAAACCGCCAGTCCCAATGTTTGTAGACACTTTTTTAAATTGTGGAAATATATATACAACATAAACTTTCTCATTTCAACCACTCCCAAGCATATCATTTAACGGGATTAGTCACATTTATAACGTTGTTCTACCCTTATTACCAACCGTTACCAGAACCTTCCAATCCCCCCAAACAGAAACCCTACACCCATTGTTCATTAACTCCCCTCCTCACACCTCACCCCTGGGAAACCTGTACTCTATTTTCTGTCTCTGAGTTTGCATACTCTGGCTATTTCAAGTAAGTGCAGTCATACAGTATCTGTCCCTTTGTGTCTGACTTATTTCACTCAACATGATGTGGCATGTATCAAACTCCATTCCTTTTTAAGGCTGAGACATATTCTATTGTATGTATATCCCTCATTTTGTTCATCTGTTCAACTGCTGTTGGGCACTTGGGTTGCTTCCACATTTTGGCTATTGTGAATAATGCTGTTATGAACACTGGTGTACAAATATCTGTTCACGCCCCTGCTTTAAACTCTGGGTATATTCCTAGTAGTGCGACTGACAGGTCATTTGGTAATCCTATGTTTAACTTTTTGAGGAAACAACAAGCTGTTTTGCACAGCAGCTGTACAGTTTTACACTCCCATCAATGTTGTACTAAAGTTCCTATTTCTCCACATCCTCATCAGCACTTGTTATTTTCATTTTTTAAATAATAGCCATTCTGCTGGGATGTTGAAGTGGTATCTTATTGTGGTTCTGATTTGCATTTCTCTAATGGCTAATGATGTTGCACATCTTTTCATTTGTTTATTGGCCATTGGTATATCTTCTTTGAAGAAATGCCTTTTCAAGTCCTTCGCCTATTTATTAACTGGGTTGTTTGTCCTTTTTGTTAGAGTTGTAGGAATTCTTTATATATTCTGGATATTAAACCATTATCAGCTTTATGGTTTCCAAATATTTTCTCCCATTCTGTAGGTCATCTTTTCTTTTTCTTAATAAGGTGCTTTGATGCACAAAAGTTTTTAATTTTAATGAAATTCCATTTATCTATTTTTTTCTTTTGTTGCTCATGCTTCCAGTATAAAGTCTAAGAATCCATTGCCTAATACCAGGTCCTGAAGATACTTCTCTATGTTTTCTTCTAAGAGTTGTATAGTTTTAGCTCTTATATTAAAGTCATTGATCCACTTGGAATTAATTTTTGTATATGGTGTGAGATAGGGGTCCACCTTCCTTCTTTTGCATGTGGATTTCCAGTTGTTCCAGCACAAAGGACCACTTTTAAAAGGTCTTTGTCTGGTATGGCCCAAGTCTTTCCTCCTCACTAATGGTTTCTTATGCTTTAATATTCTCTTTTGCATAGGCCATCACTTCCTATTGCATTTTCTGTCATCCTGATCAGGGCAGGACATCTTTCCACTCTGGAACCCTTATAACCCTTACAACCTCCACATAGCAGGGTAATCTTTTCTATGATTTCCCATCCTCTCAGAACAGAATCCAATCCCTTACAGTATACGAGCCCTGCATAAACTGGCCCATTGGCCTCTTCAGCCTCTTATCTTCTCCTTCTCTCCCTCGTCACCACAACCAGCGACTGCAAGCCAAGTGTATGTGGCAGGTGGGGCCCTTTATCCCTTTGGTCTACCAGGTGCCCCTCCTCAGCCTCCAGCTCTCAATTCCAGCATCACCTCTGCAGAGAGGCCTTGTCCCCCAGTTAATCTCTGTTGTGTCACCCATTCAATTATTTCATAGCACTCTCTGTAACTATGCATTTTTCTGAGTATTTATTTATGTCTGTCTCCCCATCCAGATGGTAAGCTCCATGAGGACAGGGGCCATGTCTGTACTGTTCTCACTGTACCCCAGTGCTTGATGGGGTGCCTGACACACAGCTGATACTTTGAATGAGCTTGCTAAATTAATGAGGCAACAGATGTGTGAATGGATGAATGTGTGAACCAGCCATGCTCCCGAGGCTCTGAGGTGCACCCCTCTCCTCCTGCCACAGCTTCTCAGAGAGGCCCCATGGGCTCCCAGAGGCTCCTGGCAGGCAGCTTTTGAGCAGCTGTTTACTCACAGCCCCAGATACGAACAGACCCAGAGAGGGAAGGGCCCTCAGCTAAGCTGAGGCTTGGAGGTTTGCTTCTGTGGCCCTACGTGAGGTTGGGGCTTTAGAAAGCTCCTGCATGGAGAGGGAGAGAAGTGAGACCCCAGAAAGAACTTCAGGCAGGGCCAAGAGGGGGTGAGGAGTACTGAGGAAGCATGCTGGGGCCCTTTCTTGTGCCTAGTGCCCTTTCTTACCAACCCCTCCCCATCCTCCAGCCCCTAGCACAGATCCTTCCCTCCTCCCTGATTCCCTTGACCCCAACCTGGCACTCAGCCCTGGATTCCTTTCCATGCCCGTCTCTCCCATCATTCTCAGAGGTGGAGGCTGGGTCTAAATAATGTCCTGGCATACACTTGGGCATTGGTCAATGCTGTCTGAGGAGTGAGGGGATAAAATCAAAGTGTGACCAGGGTAGCCAAATCACTGGGTGAGTGAGATGCCCCCTTCAAAGGCAGTGGATGGTCTTGACCAATTCAGTAAACAGGTTTGGCTAGACACTGTGCTAGGTACTGGGTGTGCAACGATGACCATGAAGGAAGTGGTCCCTTCCTTGTAGACTTCATGGGCTGGTCAAGGGAACAAGGAAAGAGGTGCTAAGAAAGTATATAACAGAGAACCTGGCCTGGACAGAGGTCAGGGAGGGCCCCCTGAGGAAGTGATCTTGCTCTCATACTGATGATGAGAGAAAAATGATCAGGCAAAGATGGGAAAGAACATCTCAGGCAGAGGGAACTGCATGCAGCAAGGTCATGAAGGGGGAAGAGCTTGATGTGGCAAAGAACCAGAGACAGGGTCCCATGGCTGGCAGGAAGAAGGTGACGGGGAGAAGGGTTTGAGATGAGACTGAGGAGGTAGGCAGGGGCTAGCCCACAGAGGCCATGGGAAAGGCTTTGGATTTTAACCCAGGGGCAATGGGGAGCCACTGAGGGCTATTTAAGCAGGGAAGTAGCATGTTTGAAATTTCATTCAGGCCCAAAAGGAGGAGTACACCTTGGCAGCAGACACCTTCCTGGCTCTTTCAACTCTGGGTTAAGCCTCAGGGAAACATAGGGCAGGGACCCTGGTTGTGGGGTCTGACCCAGTTTCTGAGTTGCAGATAGTCCGGACTGGGGGACTGCTGGCTGGCAGCCGGCGCCGCCCTGGTCCTCCTCTCTCACCTCCATTTCTTCGACCTGCCGCCGCAGCTGCATGCACATTGTCTCCAGCTCCTCTTGCCGCTGCAGGATCACCTCACCTTCAGGGAAAGACGGGTAGGGGTTCGGCTGACCCAGCACAGAGGCTGCCAGGCCACCTCTGGCTTTGGGCCAGAGCACTGCTCTGAGGGTCACCTGGAGAAGCTGCCCTTCAACACTTCCCCAGTCCTCTGAGAAAGCTAGGGACCCCCCGAGAACTGCCGCTGGGCCCCATCTCTCTGGCTTCTCAACCTGATCTCATGATGGGATGCCTTGCATGATTCTCAGGAGGCAGCACAACCCTCGGACTGGAGGGCCGCGTGAGTAGAGCTGTTTCCTCTGTGCTTTAGAGGAGCACCCTGTGCTCAGGGTCGGGCTCTCTCTGCACTCGGGGACTCAGGCCTACCTAGGAGGGTGGCACGTAACTCTAGCACTGTCCTAGATGTGTCCCTGCCCCGCTCTGGCTCCACTGTTCAGGCCCCACCACAGGAGCCCGCTTGATGTTTTTGGAGTCATGATGCCCAGAAGTCACTGAGCTCCCACGAGCTGCAGGCCCAGGGGAGGTGCCTGACCCAGAGGGTACCATCCGAGAGAACTTCTTACCCTGGTGTTGCTGGAGGCTCTGCACCAAGTCCTCCAGGGCCAATATCTTCTGATCCTGTAGCAGCAAGACACAGTGTCAGTGAGAGGCCTGGTAGTTCCCAGAGCCTAGGGGGGTAGGTGGGGATGGGGTCTGAGCCCCTTCCAG
Organism: Bradypus variegatus; assembly: GCA_004027775.1. Lineage (NCBI taxonomy): Eukaryota > Metazoa > Chordata > Mammalia > Pilosa > Bradypodidae > Bradypus > Bradypus variegatus. Next base: position 25,146 of record PVKY010001276.1, read on the forward strand.
ACAGGAAGATACGGAAGTTTTGCCTACATGGGCTTCAAGGGAGCTTGGAGTCCCTGTTCCCACCACCCTTGAGCACAGCCACTGCTCCTGCATCTCAGATAACCCCTGTGGTTCCTACTACAGTGGGGGAAAGGGGTGATGCACACCTGAGGTGACCCAACCGGCACCTGGGAATACAGCACTCAGCGGCCCATTGCTGCATCCAGTCCAAGATCCACCAGACCCTCCTCAGCTGTGGGGAAGGCCCCTAACCTCTGCTCGGGATCACAGGCACCCAGAGCTGGCCCTCAGACTCGGCATTTCAGTGGTGAGGTGGTCTTAGAACCCATCCACTCTGGCCCAAACGCTGACTTCTCTGGCTGTCCCAACCTGGGCCCCTGCACCCTGCAGACTGGACCTTGGTCCTCTCCTGCCTGGGATCCCACCTTGGACAGCATCTCAGCAGTCTGGCTCTTCACCTGCCGCTCTAGATCCTGCAACTTCCTCGTCATGGAGACCATCAGGTCTGAGTCATGGGATGCAAGGCCTGTCAACCAGATAAACTCTTTGCAGCCCAGGCCTAGAGCAGAAGCTGGGGTATGGGGCCCCAAGGGAAGGAGAGAGGGATCCCCAGGTGCAGAAATAAAAGTAATAACATGTACAACAATGTTCATAGCATTATTCACAATTGCCAAAAAAACAGAAACAACTCAAGGGTCCATCAACCGAACAATGAATAAACAAATGTGGTATATAGATACGATGGAATATTATCCAACAGGAAGAAGGAATTAAGTCCTGAAGCAAGCAACAACATGGATAAACCTTAAGGACATTATGTTGACTGAAATAAGTCAGATACAAAAGGACAAGTATTATATGCTCTCACTAATATGAACTAATTATTATAATAAGTAAACTCATAGAGATAAAACCTAGAATATAGGTTACCAAGAGATAGGAAATGGGGAACAGATGCTTAATGTGTGCAGAATTTTTAACTAGGTTGAATTTAAATGTTTGGAATTGGACAGATGCGATGGTGGCACATTATGGTGAATGTAATTAACAGCACTGAATTATGTGTGTAATTGTGGTTGAAAGGGGAAGTTTAGAGATCACACATGTGTCACTAGAAGGAAAGCTAGACGATAAAACATGAGACTGTATAACACAGTGAACCCTGTGGTGGACGAGAGTGTTATTAATAGTGCAAATATAAAAATGTTTCTCATGAACTAGAGCAAACGCACATCACTATTACAAGGAGTTTAATAATAGGGTGGCATGTGGGAAAAAACAAACCTATTGCAAACTATGGACTATAGTTAACAGTAATATTTTAATATTCTTTCATCAACAGTAACAAATGTACCACACTAATACTATGGGTTAATAATAGAGGGGGAAAGGGGTATGGGATGTTTTGTGTGTTTTTTTGTTTGTTTGTTTTCACGTAATGAGAATGTTCTAAAATTGATTGTGGTATTGAATGCACAACTGTGTAATGATACTGTGAGCCACTGGTTATATACTTTGGATGGATTGTATAATATGTGAATATATCTCAATAAAACTGCCAAAAAAATAACCGCAGTAAACACTTATATAACACTAAACACTAAACACTACATATATCAACTAATGTAAACCTCAAAATATGCCTATGAGGGAAAATAAACTGTTATCATACCTTTAGGAAATGGAAAAACAGAGAGATTAAGCAATTTCTCAAACATCACACCGCTAGTAAGGGGTGTAACATATAGGTCACTTCACCTTGACGTAGTCTTGTCAACAAGTGTGCAGTTTGGATATATTATGTCCCCCAAGAAAACACCATGATCTTTTAATCCTGTCTCCCCAGATACTGGGATTAGGTTGTTTCCATGAGATGTGACCCACCCAACTGTGAGGGACATCTTTCGTTAGGCTGTGACCTCTGAATGTGTCCATGGAGCTGTGGCCCCGCCCACTCAGCATGGGCCTTGATTAGTTCACTGGAGTCTTATAAAAAAAGCTCACAAACAGATGGACCAGAAGAACCGCAGCTGAGAAACATTTTGAAGACGGCCTTTGAAAGATGACATTTTGGGGAACACCATTTTGAAATGCAACCTGGGAGAAAGCAGACACCAGCCACGTGCCTTCCCAGCTAACAGAGGTTTCCCGGATGCCAATAGCCTTTCTCCAGTGAAGGTACCCTGTTGTCGATTCCTTAACTTGGACACTTTATGGCCTTAAAACTGTCACTTTTTAACCAAATAAACCCCCTTTATAAAAGCCAATCCATTTCCAGTGTTTTGCAAAACGGCAGCATTAGCAAACTGGAACAAGTTTACCCTCAAGCTAGTCAAGCCTCTAAATCTAACCTCCACTTTACAGGAAATAGAGGTGATAGAGGAACAAGTTAAAAAATGCTGTGGGCAAACAATCAGACAAACCCATAATGTGGGACACTGTACAAGACAACCAGCCTGGACTCTTCAAAAAGACCATGTCAGTTTTTAAAAAGTCAGGGACACTGTTCTGAATTAAAAGGAATCATGGAGATATAACAGGTCCAGTGCAGGACCACAGTTAGATCTTCAATCAGGATAAAAAATAGCTGTAAGAGGTATTTGGGGACATTGGGGAAATTTGAATGTAGAATAGATATTGGAGAGTGTGCTGGTTTGAAGCTGTTATGTATCCCAGAAAAGATTATGTTCTTTTAATCCATTCCTGTGGGTACAGACCTATTGTGGGGGGGACCTTCTGATTAGGTTGTTCAATTGAGATGTGACCCTGCCCATTCAATATGGGTCTTAATCCTTTACTTGAGCCCTTTATGAGAGGATAAAAGGCAGAAACACTGAAAGAGATTGGAGAGAGAGAAAAACGTCTTGGAGATGCTAAGAGAAGACACACAGATGCTCAGAGACGAGGCTGAGAGCAACAAGACCTGGGAGCGAAGGACCAACAGATACCAGCCACGTGCCTTCTCATATGACAGAGGAACCCCAGATGCCAGCAGCCTTTCCTGAGAAGGTATTTTCCTCTTGATGCCTTAATTTGGACATTTTCACAGGCTTAGAACTGTAAATTTATAAGTTAATAAATCCCCATTGTTAAAAGCCAGTCCATTTCTTGTATACTGTACTTTGGCAGCTTTAGCAACCAAAACAGAGAGAATTATTTGTATTCTAGGCGTGATAATGATATTATGGTTACGTATTTCCTTATTTTTAGGAGATGTACACTGAAGTATTTAGAGGCGAAATATCTTGATATTTGTGATTTACTTCTACAGGTTCATCAAAAATTTACATTTTAAATTTACATAAGCATTGTGGAGAGAGAAGGCAAATGTGGTAAAATGTTATCAATTGTTGAATTTAGATGGAGGACATATGGGTGTTCATTACATGATTATCTGAACTTTTCTGTATGCTGGAAATTTTTCAAAATAAAAAGTTTGGGAAAAGAGAAAAAGAGAAATACAAGAAGCAGCAGGCCCTCTTCCCCTGGTCACCATCCTTCCTACCTGGAAAGCAGGAACTGCAGCCACCTTCATGCAACCATGAGGGGCTAACATGCTGAGGTGGGCCCAGTGGGAAAATGAAGAACCTCAACTCCTGGAGATGTCTTTGAATCACTGGATTAACAACTCTGGAGCTGCCTCCTTAGGACTTCTTGTTACATGAGGCAATAAATCTTCCTTAATGCTCATGTTAGTTGAGTAAGGGTTTTCTTTGACTTGTAGTCAAAAGCTTCCTAACTAAACATCCTCAATATGATAAAGGGCATATATGAAAAACCCACAGCCAGCATCCAACTCAATGTGATAGACTGAAAGACTTCCCCCTAAGATCAGGAATGAGACAAGGATGTCCACTGTCACCACTATTATTTAACATTGTGCTAGCAGTTCTACCTAGAGCAATTAGACAAGAAAAAGAAATAAAAGGCATCCAAATCAGAAAGGAAGAAGTAAAACTCTCATTATTTGCAGATGACATGATCCTTTATCTGGAAAATCCCAAGAAATCTACAACAAAGCTACTTGAGCTAATAAACAAATTCAGCAAAGTGGCAAGATACAAGATTAATGTACAAAAATCAGTAGTGTTTCTATACACTAGTAATGAAATAACCAAGGAAGCAATTAAGAAAAAAAATTTCATTTATAATAGCAACAAAAAGAATCAAGAAGCTAGGAATAAATTTAACATAGGATGTAAAGGATATATACAAAGAAACCTACAAAACATTGCTAAAAGAAATCATAGAAGCCCTAAATAGGTGGAAAGACATTCTGTGTTCATGGACAGGAAGGCTAAATGTCATTAAGATGCCAATTCTACCCAAATTTATTTATAGATTCAATGTAATACCAATCAAATTTCCAAAAACCTACTTTGCAGACTTGGAAAAGTTAGTTATTAAATTTATTTGGAAGTCAAAGGGGCCTTGAATAGCCAAAACCATCTTTAAAAAGAGGAACAAGGTGGGAAGATGTACATTTCCTGACTTTAAAGCTTATTATAAAGCCACAGTGGTCAAAACAGCACAGTATTAGCACAAAGATAGACATATTGATCAATGGAATCAAAATAAGAATTCAGAAATAGACCCTCAGAGCTACAGTCATTTGATTTTTGACAAGGCCCCCAAATCCACTGAACTGGGACAGAATAGTCTCTTCAATAAATGGTGCTGGGAGAATTGGATATCCATATCCAGAGGAATGAAAGAGGATCTCTCCTTCACACCCTGTACAAAAAAAAAAGTGGATAGAAGACCTAAATATAAGAGCCAGTACTATAAAATTCCTTGTGCCGGTTTGAATGTATTATGTTCCCCAAACACCATTATCTTTGATGCAATCTTGTGGGGCAGACATTTTAGTGCTGATTAGATTGGAATTCTTTGAGTGTTTCCATGGAATGTGCCCCACCCAACTGTAGGTGATGACTCTGATTAGATATTTCCATGGAGGCATGGCCCCACCTATTCAGGGTGGGCCTTGATCAGCCGAACCATATAAATGAGCTGACAGGCAGAGGGAACTAAGTGCAGCTGTGAGTCACATTTTGAAGAGGAGCTTACAGCTAAGAGGGACACTTTGAAGAAAACACAGGAGCTGCAGATGAGAGACATTTTGAACATGGCCGTTGAAAGCAGACTCTTGCTCTGGAGAAGCTGAGAGAGGACAAATATCCCAAGTGCAACTAAGAGTGACATTTTTGAGGAACTGCAACTTAGAGAGGAACATCCTGGGAGAAAACCATTTTGAAACTAGAACTTTGGAGCAGACACCAGCCACGGGCCTTCCCAGCTAACAGAGGTTTTTCGGACCCCATTGGCCATCTTCCAGTGAAGGTACTCAATTGCTGATGTGTTACCTTGGACACTTTATGGCCTTAAGACTGTAACTGTGTAACCAAATAAACCCCTTTTATAAAAGCCAATCCATTTCTGGTGTTTTGCATTCCGGCAGCATTAGCAAACTAGAACACTCCTAGAAAAAAATATAGAGAAACATCTTAAAAACCTAGTGATAGGAGGTAGCTTCTTAGACCTTATAGTCAAAGCACAAGCAACAAAAGAAAAATAGATAAATGGGATAGATAAATGGGAACCCCTCAAAACTGAACACTTTCCTCCTTCAAAAGACTTTGTCAAAAAGGTGAAGAGACACCCAACTCAATGGGAGAGAATATTTGGTAACCATATATCTGATAAGAGATTGATATCCAGTATATATAAAGAAATCCTACAACTCAACAATATAAGGACAAACAACCCAATTATAAAATGGGCAAAAGATAGGAATAGATATTTTTCCAAAGAGGAAATTCAAATGGCTAAAAAGCACATGAAAAGATGCTCATCTTCATTAACTATTACGGAAATACAAATGAAAACCAAAATGAGATATCATCTCACACCTTTAAAAATGGCCACTATTAAACAAACAGGAAACTACAAATGTTGGAGAGGATGTGGATAAATAGGAACACTTATTTATTCCTGGGAGGGATATAAAATGGTACAGCCACTGTGGAAGACAGTTTGATGATTCCTCAGAAAAATAAATACTGAATTGCCATAAGACCCAATAATTCCACTACTCATTATATATCCAGAAGGTCTGAAAGCAGGGACACGAACAGACATTTGCACACCAAAGTTCATTGCAGCATTATTCACAATTACCAAAAGATGGAAACAATCCAAGAGTCCATCAACAGATGAGTGGATAAGCAAAATGGAATATATACATATGATGGAATATTATGCAGCAGTAAGAACAAATGAGGTCCTGAAGCATGTGACAACATGGATTAATCTTGAAGACATAATCCTAAGTGAAATAAGCCAGACACAAAAGGACAGATATTGTATGATTTCACTAATATGAACTAACTAGAACATGTAAACCCAGAGTCTTAAAATGTAGAATATAGGATATCTAGAGATAAAAGCTAGAGAATGGGGAGTAGTTACCTAATATTTACAGAATTGTTAACAAAGTTGAACTTAAATGTTTGGGAATGGATAGAGGAGATGGTAGCTTGTTATTGGGATTATGAGTAAAAGTCATGTAGGTGAATTCGATTGAAAGTGGTGGTTTAAAGTCATGTATCTAAATAACTTCTTGCATGAACCACTACAAATGTAAAAATAATAATAATAGAGGGATATACGGGAAAAAAACTTAGCTATTGCAAACTATGGACTATAGTTAATAATAATATTTTAATATTCTTTCATCAACAGTAACAAATTTACTGCACCAATACTATAAGTCAACAATAGTGGGGGATAAGGGGTATGGGAAGATTTGGGTTTTATTTTTATTTCTGTTCTGGAGTAATGAAAATGTTCTAAAATTGATCACCGGGATGTATGCACAACTATGTGACGCTATTGTGAGCCAATGACTGTATATGTTATATTTTGGATGGTGTGCCGGTTTGAATGTATTATGTCCCCCAGAAAAAGCCATATTCTTTGATGCAATCTTGTGGGGCAGACATATTAGCGGGGATTAAGTTGGAACATTTGGATTAGGTTGTCTGCATGGAAATGTGCCCCACCCAACTGTAGGTGATAACTCTGATAAGGTATTTCCATGGAGGCATGTCCCCACCCATTCAGGGTGGGCCTTGATCAGCGGAGCCATATAAATGGGCTGACAAACAGAATGAACTCAGTGCAGCTGAGAGTGACATTCTGAAGAGGAGCTACAGCCAAGAGGGACACTTTGAAGAAAGCACAGGAGGGAGAACCTATGATGGCGGCTAGGTGAGACAGAGCAAGGAAACACCTCCGTCAAAAACACTGAATAAAAACCAGAAAGTGACCCAGAACGTCACCTCCAAAGTAGCACCAGCCGGACAAGGTCTGCTAAAGCCACAGGGAACGTTCATTTGGTGAAACTAGGAGTCTGCATTCTGAAACGAGTGAGTGAGTCAGCTGAGTTCCTCGGCCACGCTGCGGTGCGGGGAAACAGTGGGTTGGCGTTTGGAGCCCAGGAGCAGCTGCAGATAAGACGGGAGTGGTGTGGACTAACACCTCAGTGTCTGGTGTGGAGGATACCCCTTCCCATACCCACTGCAGATTGTCTTGGGTCCAAGGGAGCAAAGGGGAGCCAAAAGGAAAAAAAAAAAAAGGGCCGTGCTGCTTGCAGCCGTCTCCCTAGCGGGCGGGGCTGCTCCTGCCCGGGGCCGAACGCACGGCATGGAGCCGCACCAAGAGGCCCAGCCTGACAGGGAGTTTTCCCTACAGCACCACTCACACGCCGCATTATCCGCCATGGACAGTGGCTTTGAATACACCCATGGCTGATTGTCCCGGAGCTGGGAGAGCGGAGCTGTGCGGAAAGGGAGGAGTTAACGCCTCCCACTCAACCATCTTTGAAGCGGGCAGGGAGCACCCCAGCCCGGCGTCCCAGGGCTTCCCTGGAGAACGGCGCGCACTTATGACGTGACACGGCCCTGCCGCAGCAGAGGTCCTGGATAGGCACAGCAGGGAGGGGGAACCGCTCAGAAATCCCAGGGAACGTACGCCAATACCAACAACTTTTGGGTTAGGGCAGAGAACTGACTTAAATCTCCGGGAACACCTGGGAGGTTTGATAATTGGAACTGCCCTTCCCCACTAACCGCTTAGACACGCCCTAATCTTAAAACATATGATAAAAACAGATGACATGGAGAACCCGAACGCAAACACTCAAATCAAAAGATCAGAAGACACACAACACCTGATTCAGTTACTCAAAGAACTACTGACAGACTTTCATCAAAGCATGGTACAGAATATAAAAGACATAAAGAAGACCATAGAAGAGAATAAAGAAGATATTACAAGAATAATTAAAAAAATAGATCATCTTATGGAAACTAAAGAAACTG
>PVKY010001277.1:0-23088 GCA_004027775.1 Bradypus variegatus
CAGCCAAGACGGACACTTTGAACAATGCACAGGAGCTGAGAGAGGAGCTGCAGTTACAGAGACATTCTGGAGATGGCCTTTGAAAGCAGACTCTTGCTCCGGAGAAGTTAACAGAGGACAAACGCCCCAAGAGCAACAACTGAGAGTGACAACTTGAGGAGGAGCTGTGGCCTAGAAAGGACCGCCCTGGGAGAAAGCCATTTTGAAACCAGAACTTTGGAGCAGATGCCAGCCATGTGCCTTCCCAGCTAACAGAGGTTTTCCGGACACCACTGGCCATCCTCCAGTGAAGGTCCCCGATTGCTGATGTGTTACCTTGGACACTTTATGGCCTTAAGACTGTAACTGTGTAACCAAATAAACCCCTTTATAAAAGCGAATCCATCTCTGGTATTTTGCATTCTGGCAGCATTAGCAAACTAGAACAGCCGTCTACTCCCACAAAAGAGGACTTCATGGAAGAAAATGACAGGTCACTGTGGTAGCGACAACGTGGTGACTGCCGGATAGAATTTTGGGTCAAGACGCTCCGTTGTGGGTGCTCCTGCTTGGGTGGGAGAGGTGGCCAGGGCAGCTGTGGGGAAGGTGCCACTGGAGCTGTACCCTTGGGAGGGCACCGGCTGGAGGGCCATGGAAATCTATGTGGGACCTGGGTGTCTGGTGTGTGGGGAATGTGAACGCCAAAACCCACGGAGCTTACATGGCACATCGGCACTCCACGGGGCAGAAACCATCCCCTGGGAGAGGGTGGAGACAAGTGCTCAGCAACCAGGGCCTTAGCCCACTGGTCACAGAATCTTCTGCTCTAGAAGAATTTGGTGAGGCAAACTGGCTACCAAATGCCAGCGGCACCAGACAGGCCTCACCAGCAGGGCCCGGGCCGGAGCGTGACCTGCTCTGAACCACCCATTGGGGAGCCCACCCCAAGCCCGGGCAATTCCCGGGGCCAGTGCTGCCCGCTGAGGATTTGGGAAATGCCTCGGCTCTCCCTAGGGCCCTGCCCCTGGCACCCAGCTGCATGCCAAGGTGTGGGTGAGGTCAGTGAGGTCTGTCCCCCCTGGCAGGGCCGGGCACCGGCATCCCCCGATGGAAGCTGCAGGGGCGGGAGGTGCTCTCTAACGTAACCTTCAGGTAGAAGGAGGTGGGCCTGAGCCAGGACAGGGTGTAACTGAAGTGTCAACAGGGTGCTGCTGCACGGAGGGCCACTGGGTCCCTGTGGGGAGCCCACCTGCTTCCTACCCACAAGCAACACCCAAGGAGGGACGCACAGCTGGAGTCCAAGTCAACCCACCGGTGCCTGGAGCCTTCCACCAGCCCACACACATGCCTCCACCTGGCCAAGGTTTGGGGGGTCCATCCCCAGCTTTCTGCCTCCTAACACCATCTGAGGTTTCCATGGTCGAATGCCATAGGAAGTTTCTTGTTCTAGTGCCCTCTGAAATCTCTCATTCTAATGCCGTCTGTTCCGGTTTGCTAATGCTGCCATTATGCAAAATACTAGAAAATGGACTGGCTTTTATAAAGTGGGTTTATTTGGTTACACAGTTACAGTCTTAAGGCCATAAAGTGTCCAAGGTAACACATCAGCAATCGGGAACCTTCACTGGAGGATGGCCAGTGGTGTCCAGAAAACCTCTGCCAGCTGGGAAGGCACGTGGCTGGTGTCTGCTGATCCCAGGTTGAGTTTCAAAATGGTGTCTCCAAAATGTCAGCGTTGGTGTCCAATGGCCGTCTTCAAAATGCCTCTTTAAGCTGCTCTGCTCCGAGCTCCTTCCGTCTGAGCTTTAATCAAGGCCCACGCTGAATGGGCGGGGCCACACCACCATGGAAATAATCTAATCAAAGGTATTACCCACAGTTGGTGGGTCACATCTCCATGGAAACAACCTAATCCAAGAATTCCTACCTAATCAATTAATACATCAGCCCCCACAAGATGGCATCAAAGAACATGGAGTTTTGGGGGAGATAAAACATCCAAACTGGTGCACCATCTGAGACGTCTCATCCTAATGCCCTCTGAAGTTTCTTGCTCTAATGCCATCTGAGGTTTCTCCTTGTAATGCCCTCTGAAGAGGCTAAACACTCTTGCCCTCCGGGCTGAGAGGAGACCTGGGTGATCGGTTGTGGCCCGAGCCCTCGCTGTCCCTCCCTTCATTCCTGTCTGGGTCCTTGCTCAGAGTTGGGCAGTGATGCAAAAGGCTGTTAAGCGACCAAGTACCAGCTCCAGCCCTGCAGGAAGCAGGCCAAACTCACCGTGTTCAAAGCAAAGAGGCTGGGAGAGGAGCAGAAGGGGCTAAAATCCTTGAGGGTTTTTCCCTCGTCCAGACAAAGGTAAAGGCCCCGACACACTAGGCTGGAGCCAGCCAAGGCCACCTGGAGAAGAGTGGAACCAAAAAGATGGTCAAAGGATGACAAGGGAGAGGAAAAGGAGCGTGGACCAGGAAAGACACAGCACAGTCAATGTTGGATTTCAACTCAAATACAGCAGTAATTCCATTCAGTAGATGGAACAAGGCCAAGAGACTAGATAAACCCAACCCAACCCTACCCTATGCTGAATTTGAGAAATATCCAAATATCAGGATTAAAGGTGGGAAGCAAACCCTCATGAAAGAAATTTCCAGGCTTTCAGTCGCCGTACTCTCGTTACCCGACTTCAGATAAACTCATCATTTTATGGCCTGAGCCCACCCTCGGCCTTCTCACATCAGGGCTCTTCCTCCCAGTTTCTGAGCAGACTTAGGCCCCTGATTTTGTTGGCACTCAGAAGTCTCTGTAAAAGGAATCCCCTAGGGTGTGTGGACACGTCAAGACCGTCGGCGTCTGTGTGCCCGAGTTCCAGGCCTATTTTATCCACCCGGAAATCTTTTTGTTCCCCTCTTTTTGTGACCCCATGTTCTTGTCCCTTCATCTGCAAGTTTACAGACATGAGGGGGACAGGCTGCCTCGTCCCTGGTTCCCGCTTGAACAACCAGAGGGACGTGGCTAGAAGCCGTGGCATCTTGGGAGACAAGTTCTCCAACAACACAGGGAGCAAGCTGTGCTGGACGCCTCGGGGTCTCTGCCCACCCACCCCACTCCTCCAGCTCCCTCAGCCACACCCGCAGCCTCCCCTCTCCCACCCGCTGACGGCTTCGTTTCGTAAGCGCAGACAAGCACTGTTCCCAGGCTCCAGACGACCGCCAAACGGTCTGTGAGCCTACAAGTGGGCAGTATTTTATAAGGGAACAGTGTTACTTGCTTTCACTTTTAATGGGCATTTTAATAAACTCGAATCTGAAAAATATCTTTCATAAACGAGCCGTGGGTGCCGGAGTGGCCGCAGACCTCGCTTGCTTTGGGTAGTGGCTGCCCTGCCGTGTGTTACGCGACCCACTGGCCGACATCAGGATGTTGAAATCCCACCCGAGTGGCCCCAGAGTCCTTCCTTCTCTACTTGGGTTTCCAGCTTTACAAAATAAACCATTTTCAGACTTTGATAACTTTTAAGGGTTTTGAGACACCATAAAATTGACATGCACTTAGAACCCTTCTTTTTCCAAGTACTGCCTCATAATTGATATAAAACATAGCTCCAGTTGCTTAATATGTGCAAAGTTTTAACTGGGCTGAACTTAAACATTTAGAAATGGATAGAGGTGATGGTAGCATGTCACTGTGAGTCTAATTAAGTGCTGAACTGTGGGTGAATGTGGTGGAAAAGAGAAGTTTCGAGTCACGTATGTCACCAGAAGGAAAGCTGGAGGATAAAACATGGGACTATGTAACGTGGTGAATCACGTGGACGATGTCTGTGATTAACTGTATGATATCAGAGTTCTTTCGTCAACTAGAACAAATGTCCGACACTATTACAAGGAGTTACTAGTAGAGGGGTATATGGGGAAAATATACCTAATGCAAACTATGGATTACAGTTAACAGTAATATCGTAATTTTTTTTTTTGAGTAATAAAAATGTTCCAGGATTGCGGCGATGAATGCACAACCACGTGATACTTCGAGCCACTGATTGTATCCTTTGGATGGATTGTATGGTGTGTGAGTGTATCTCAATAAAATCACATTAAAGAAAAACACACATCGCCTTGATTTTATGAAGACACATCAATGAAATACAAGAAAACGTTTTAAACAGTCCTAAATTCCTCATCGGAAGGACCCGGTGTGGCTCAATCCCACGTGGTGGTGCGGGGAGGCCGACGGGCTGCCTTGATGGCGCTGCTTGGGGCTCGGGCTCCACGGCTTCATTCAAGACACAGGTGTCGGAGGCTCTGTGCTGCTTTGTATATTTATGTCTCCCAGAAAAAGCCATGTTCGTTAACGCCGTCTTGTGAGAGCAGACGTATGTGTTATGTTGGAACCTTTTGACTGTTTCCATGGAACTGTGACTAGTACCACTTTGATTAGGGTGTGACCTGTTGATGGGATTATTGCCATGGAGGTGTGCCCCCCCACTCAGCGAGGGTCTTGTTAGTTTACTGGAGCCCTGTAAGAGCTCAGAGCTGCTGCAGCCAAGAGGACATTTTGAAGACAGCCATGGAAGGTACTTTTGCTAGCCCTGGTTTGCCTGGGAGAAACCAAGAGAACGCCCCCAGATGCCTAGAGAGGAACGTCCTGGGAGAAAGCCACTCTGAAATCAGAAACCCGGAGCAGACGCCAGCCACGTGCCTTCTGAGCTGACGGCTTTCTGGATGCCATCGGTGTTCTTCAGTGAAGGTAGCCCACTGTTGATGCCTCTGCTTGTACATTTTCACAGCCACAAGACTGGAACTTTGTAACCAAATAACCCCCCTTTATAGAAGCCAACCCATTTCTGGTATTTTACATGGCAGCATTAGCAAACCAGAACAGGCACCAGGAACTTACTCTTCACCGAATGCAGCCATTCCCTCCCTGTCTCTGAAAGGACACGATCCTATTTTATTTCTCTTTGCCTCAACTGAGGACATTTCTCTGACACAAATACGGTCAATCTGACCAGTCACGACTCTGTCTGAAATAACTGAAAAAGAATTCATGCATATGAGATTTGTTCCATTTTATAAAAAGATTTTAGGAAAAAATTAGATATAAATATTAAGGAACATTCACAATTCAAAATTCTTTAAATTTCCTTCTTTAACACATTCTAAAAAGAAGAAAACCATGTCATGTTAATTTCTGGGTTAAATTTAAATATCTAAAATATTTTCCATATTATATGAGGTCAAAAAAAAGTCACAGCCAGAGAAATTTATTTTAAAATAGCAACATACATACGTTAAACTTTAAAACAATCAAAATTTTAAACAAAATAGGGAGAAGTCATTTGGCCCCAGAGAGCTGAGTGGGACGAGCTTTCACAGGCATCTGAAATGCATGCGGGACAGGAGCTGCCCCCACCACCTCCCGGGACCCCAGCACCCTCCAGCTGAGGGCCCACTGCAGGGAGGGGCGCAGCTCTGCCCGCCCAGCACTCCGCATGGCACCCACCGGGCAGCTCTGGCAGGTGTCGGGGCCGACCTGTCCTGGGAGCTCTAGGTGCTGGCAGCCCCTCCAAACCCACGTAAGGGGACACGGGAGAGCTGCGCGAGGAACCCTCATGAGGGTTTTGGCAGAAGATGTAGCCATCCAGGAAACGCCACCCAAAGCTTCCAAAAATACTCAATGGACAATCAGAACTTGTTCTTCGCCGTAAGGAGAACCAGGAGTGACGGGCGGCGGCTGGTGGTGCCCCGAGGCGCTGCCATGTCGTCTGGTGCCTAGTCTGTGTGGGCTTTCCGCCCGGGCTTCTCCTCGTAAGACTCGCCAAACTCGTTCACTCTGCTCTTGTCCACAGGGTAAAGCCTGCAACAACGCGGACCCGGAGTTACTCCTGGAAGCCGTGTGGGGCTCCACTTGGTTCCTGTCCTTTTTAAAGGGAGTAAATGGTACTCGATTCTTGTTGCAGTAAGCGGCCACGGGCAGCAAGTCCGGAATGTAACAGCCGAGCTGCCGGCAGGCTTTACTGCCCCCCACCCGGAGGTGCTCCAGGGGCCTGTCTCCTTCCCCTGCTGACGCTCACTAACAGTCTGGCCAGCAGAGGGCAGGGGACAGTGGCATTGGCAGCCCGGGTGGTCTGGGGGACATTCAGGGAGTTCCCACCTGAGCAACTGTTAAAGGAACGTCTCTGCACTCAAGCAATCTGGTAACAGGGGCTGGGCTTACAACAGCGTTACAGTCTCAAGCATTTTGAAAAAGGTTCCTTTATCCTCACAGACACCCCAGAGGGCCCTACTGTCATTACCCCTAGTTACAGATGAAGAAAGTGAGGCATGAGGAGGCTGAAGGGCCTGTCTACAAGGACATAGGGTGTGTGGCTCAGAGCCCTGTTCTGCAAAAATAACGGTGTCAGCTTTGAAAGCTGACCTGCTTCCTCATGAAAAGCCCCGGGGCCCTTGGAGAAGCGGCCATTTGTAGCTGAGCTGGGAGTGCCCCAAATAGCCTGAAGGCTGGAGAGAGAGCAGGAGCACCCAAGAGCCCCGGGCAGGTGAGAAGGTCCCAGGGGCTCGAGATGGGGCCGCGTGAGAGTCCCAGGACAGGGACTGCACTGGACGTAGCTCAGCAGCCCCCTGGGGGACAGGAGAACAAAGGGCCCAGAGCCCAGCCCCGGTCCTGCCGCGCTGTGGGGCGGCCCCCAGAGCCGAGCAGTGGGTGTGGGGAGGGGCTTCTCCTCCACCAGCACGAAGAAGGGACGGGGCAGAGCCCTCAGGACACCAGGGATGAGGCCCCCGCTAGGGAGGGGCCCGGCTGCAGGCGCCCACGCTCGCCAGGACGAGCAGGACATGGAGCCCGTGCGGACCAGGGGAGGCTCAGGGGCCGCTGTGGGCCTCATCCAGATCCCGATCCAAGGAAAACCCCCAATGCCCTGAGGGGATGCTGGGGAGCCCGGATGCCAACTGTACGAGGGCGCTGAGGGGGCACGGCAGGGTCCTGCATGTGCCAGGACAGGCACGAGAGGAGCTGGGTGATCCGGGGTCTGGAATTTAATTCAGAATAGAGCAGGGGCGCAGGGGCAGACAGGGAAGCCCGTCCTGACCTCAGGAGTGGGTCGCGTCTATCGCCTCCACTGCCAGTGTGTGGGGGACTTCCTATAACAAACAGGAAGAACATCCATGGGATGGTCCCCCTGCGAAGCTGCCCGGGACAGAAAGTTCTGGATGCAGACTGCCCTGCCTGGGCTACCGTGCAAGAAGAGCGCAGGAACAGGGTGCAGTCCCCATGCCCCTGAAGGGGAGAGGCAGCCTCCACACTCCACCCTCCCTGGGGGGACTCAGTGTAACGACACCCACAGCCATCCCCTCCCAGGGTCTCAACCCCCAAGGAACCCAGGCAGGGCCCGCAGAGGGGGCGGCTCCACCGGAGGTGAGCGTTCTGGCCCTGTAGATGGGAGCTAACTTCAGAGGCTGTGTAAGCAAAGGGTGCTTCTCCCGCCTTATCGAGCCCACAGCCAGTGGCCAGGGGAAGGTGCAGAGTGGGGGGCCTGCCTGGGGAGGAGCAAAGGCCTGCTCTACAAACCAGAGGACGGAGGAGAAATGAGCAGCTGAGGAAGTCTCAGTCCCTGGTCCCAGTGCCTTAGCAGCAGTTGCTGGGGGGACACTCGTCCCACCCCTCCCTCTGCACGCAGAACACAGGACCCGGGTCAGGGGGCTGAGAGCCTGGCAGGAGGCCCCGAGACTCTCTCTACTGTGCCGCCCCCCACCCCCAACGAGGACAGGCTCACCCCCAGGAGGGCCCCTAGACCCCAGGGGCTCCTTCCCACGGGGCCAGCACAGCAGCCAGGGAAATGACGGACATGGGGGGCTGGGAGGGTGCGAGCCTGTATATTTTGAAAACCCACCCTACAGGGCCAAAACGCTTTTCCTCAACCCTCTTCCTGAGGACTGCAAGCTGGGGAGCTGCTGTGAAGTGACAAGGGGGTTTATGTGGTGTGACAAATGCCCCCAGTAAGCTTGCTCTTGGTGAGGAGACGCCCGCTCCTACGCCAGGGGGCCCAGATGCAGGCCTGAGATGGCCGGTGAAGAACTGCGGCCGGCCGGCCCCGAAGCTGCATTTCCACGGCTCCCTACGCTGGTGACAAGCACACACCTTTGATTCTCAACAACCGCCTGTCAGGCTTGTGAAAAATGGGGCGATATCTAACGAGGAAGCAGCTTCTCTGTGCTCTGCTGAGCAGCGGCCTGTGAAGAAGACGTAAGCACTGCAAGCAGAGACACACACTTAGAGGGTTAGTGAGGTTTCAGTTCACAAACACAAACATGTCTGAACCACGAGCAGAAGACAAGGAGCGGGTACAACCCCCTGCCAGTCGTGCCAAAGCGACTGAGATGGTTTTAGGCAACACACATCACCAGCCTCCTGCAAATGTTCTTTCTCCCAGATGAGCACAGGACACCTACAAAAACAGGCAAACCATTCAACAGCAGCAGCACATTTTTTAAAAAGCGTAAGGGGAAGAAGGAAGAAGATGGCGGCACAGAGAGGAGTGGAAATTAGTTAGTTCTCCTGGAGCAACTAATAAACAACCAGGGACAACTAGTAAATGATCTGGAATAACTGCTGGGGACAACTGTGACTGTCCACACATCATGCACCACTCTGGATTGGGAGGAATGCCCGAGATCGCAGCATGGAATCTGTAAGTAAAAGCTGCGGATCCAAGCTGGGAGCCCCTCCCCCACAGCAGCCCAACTGCAAAGCCTCGCTGAGATGAGAGCAGCACTCCCTGAACAAGCGAATATTCCTCAGCCCAGCTCCACCTGGGGTCTTAATGAGCAAACGTGGACTGCTCAATGCAAGCTACAAATCCCCAACAAACAGACAGAGGCTTTTAGTGACAACTGACCTTAGAGAGCCAGGGGACTTAGAGGACCGGGTGCTATCTCTGGCTGGCAGGTGAAACTGGGGGTCATGGAGTGGCCCTGAAAGGGGGCTTTCTGTCCCTTTTTCTCTCTCTCAACCTGAGTGGCTCAGTGGAGAAAGCCTCAGCCATTTTCAGTTCCCAGCTCTGACCCAGACAGGGTGGAGACAGCACAGGCAGAGAAAGACCACTGAAATGCTAATGACCTCCCCCTAGGGACTCTACCTTCCTTAAGAGGAAAGGGGTGGTGCCCAGCTCTAACTACCCATCTTCCATTCAGAACCGGACCCCAGAGCCTGGGGGAAAACAGCCACGGGCCACACGTCCTTACATCAGTCTGGAGCTACAGGCTGACAGCTGCCACCTGTGGAGCAGGTTAGGAAAAACACAGTGACTTGAGGCATCACAGGGTGTGTCAATCTTCTAAGACACACCCCTGGGGAAACCTGGTGCTGAATATTATTCCTTCTGGGACCTGAACTTGTTCTGATCTGGGAAAACCTGATTGGGGTAGCCAAGGAAACCAGATGCCTGGACAATAGAAAACTACAACCTACACTAAGAACAAACGAAGGTATGGCCCAGTCAAAGGAACAAACTTACACTTCAACTAATGCTAAATCAATTTAAAAAGTTTAGGGAAGATGTGGCAAGAGATGAAGGCTATAAAGAAAACACTGGGCGTATATGAGGTAGAAATCAAAAGTTTGAATAAACAACTGGTAAAATCTATGGAAATGAAAGGCACAACACAAGGGACGAAAGACACAGTGGAGACACAAAACAGCAGATCTCAAGAGGCAGAAGAAAACACTCAGAACTGGAGATCAAGACACCTGAAATCCCATACACAAAAGGATGGATAGGGAAAAAAGTGGAAAAATATGAGCAATGTCTCAGGGAATTGAATGACAACATGAAATGCGAAAATGTATGTGCCATGGGTGTCCCAGAAAAAGAGAAGGGAAAAGGGGCAGAAACAATAATAAAGGAACTAATCAATGAAAATTTCCCATCTCTTATGAAAGACATAAAATTACAGATCCAAGAAGCACAGCATACCTGAAATACAAGAGATCTGAGTAGCCCTACGCCAAGATACTTTATAATCAGATTATCAAACATTAAAGACAAAGAGAATCCTGAAAGCAGCTAGAGAAAAGCGATCCATCACATACAAAGGAAGCTCGATAAGACTATGTGCAGATTTCTCAGTAGAAACCATGGAGGCAAGAAGGAAGTGGCGTGATATATTTAAGATACTGAAAGAGAAAAACCTCCAACCAAGATTCCTATATCCGGCAACACTGTCCTTCGAATATGAGGGAGAGTTTAAAATATTCCCTGACAAACAGACAATGAGAGAGTTTGTAAACAAGATACCTGCTCTACAGGAAATACTAAATGGAGCACTACAGACAGATAGGAAAAGACAGGAGTGAGAGGTTTGGAACACAATTTTGGGTGATGGCAGCACAGCAATGTAAGTACACTGAACAAAGATAACTAAGAATATGGTTGAAAGAGGAAGGTGAGGAGCATGTGGGACACCAGAAGGAAAGAAGAAAGATAAAGACTGGGACTGTGTAACTCAGTGAAACCCAGAGTGTTCAACAATTGTTATAAAATGTACAAATACGTTCTTTCATGAGGGAGAACAAATGAGTATCAACATTGAAAGTTCTGAAAAATAGGAAGGTATTGGGGAAAAGGATAACCAATGTAAACTAGAGACTATAATTAACAGAAGCATTGTGTTATGCTTCCTTTAATGTAACAAAGGCAATATACCAAGGCTAAATGCACATGATAGGGGGCATAAGGGAGGGGTGTGGGACTCTTGACATTGGTGCTGTTGTCTGACTCTTTATTCTACTTTAGTTTAATGCTATCTTCCCTTTTGTTGCTCCTGTCATGGTTTATACGTGACTATACAGGGAACCATGGACTATGTACTTAGGATGGAATGTATGTGTGTGAACAAAACCATCTTAAAAAAAATGGGGTGATGAAGAAACCCTGAGGGCAGTATATTGAGTGAAATAAGTCAGACACATAAGAACAAATATTGCAGGGTCTCACTGATGTGAACTAATTATAATTTTTAAACTCATAGACATGAAATATAAGTTACCAGGATATAGAACGAGGCTAAAGAATGGGGAGTGGTTGCTTATTATGAGCAGAATGTTCAACTAGGTTGAAGTTAAATGTTTGGAAATGGACAGAGGTGATAGTGTAGCACGTTGTGAGAATAACTAACAGGGCTGAATGGTGTGTGAATGGGGTGGAAGGGGGACGCTCAGAGCCACATATGTCACCAGAAGAAAAGTTGGAGGTTAAAAGATGGGAATGTATAGAACAGTGAATCTTGTGGTGGGCAATGTCCATGATTAACTGTACAAATATTAGAACTCCCTTTCATGAACCAGAAGAAATGTCTGACACTGTGACTAGAAGCTAATAATAGAGGGGCATATAGGGAAGAAATATATACCTATTGCAAACTACATACTACAGTTAGTAGAGTTTTAACATTCTTTCATCTACACTAACAAATGTACTATACCAAAACTATTAATCAATAATGGACGGGGGTGGTGGTTAGGGGTATGGGAGGACTGGAGTTTCCTTTTTTTTTTGTCTTTATTTCTTATCTAGAGTAATGAAATGTTCTAAAAATTGAAAAAAATTAATTGTGGTGATGGATGCACAGCTGTATGATGGTACTGGGGGCAACTGATTGTGCACTTCGGATCTCTGGATAATTGTATAACATGTGAACAATCACAATTAAAAAAAAAAAAAGTAAGACCTGGAAAGCAGAAGGGGCACCTACCATCTTTGGTACAGGTAAACAAGGAACACCACGTCGTCCCGGAAGCAGGCCAGCCGGTGCGACGTCGGCATGGTGATGATGAAGGCGAAGACATCATCGATGAAGGTATTGAAAGCCTGGGGGCCCAAGAGGAAGGAGGGTGAGGCCCCGGGGCGGAGTCTGCACGGCTGTCACCTGCAGTAGCAAATGGCTTCGTAGCCAACTTAGTACTCGCCAACAGGAAATGACTCCCCAGAGCCACAGAGAGAAGCAGAAAGAAGCAAAGGGGGAGCACTCTGGCGTTGAAAGTCACACGAGGCAGGCCCTGCTGCTGGCTGCAGCCCCCCGCCTGGGTGCCCCCACGCAGAGGGAGTGATGGGGAAAGTGTGGGGGGACCCCGCACTCAGCTCGCAGGAGAACATGAGCGAGAGCAGGGACCTGACAGACCAACTTGTTCCTCCTGCTCAGAACACGGGATTTTGCTTCATAAAACTGGAAATCATGTTAAGTAAATTTCCAGAAAATAACTTTTATAAAGCACTTCTGATTCAAAACGGATCAAACGTAAATGAACAAGCACTGGGAGGCCCCATTATCCCAACTCCGATTGATGTAGGGGTTCCCAGACTTGCCAAGAAGCTTCTAGAATCAGCCCCGACACCTAGGAGGCTCCAGCAGACTGCCTATGTACCTAACAGGAATGAGCACTTCATTTTAATTTTATTTATCATGTGTCAGAGCAAGAAGAAACCCCTTCCTGTTCGCCCGAGGGACAGTGCCGTACTGCTGAGGTTAGGTAAGTGCCTTAAGTGGGGGGGAATAAAAAGGCTCGCCAGTGCTGACACTGCACAGCTGTGCCACCCCACAAGGATTTCTAGCACACGTCAACACGCAATTTCTCCGAAGAATGCCTTCTTCCCTAATAATAAACATGTAAGTTGCAGGTTTGGAAGACGCTGTCACGTGCACAGGGCACCGTGGCCTGGATACATCGCACTCCTCGGTGGACCCCCCAAGAATGTGCAGAGTGGAGACCTGATGTGCTGAAACTGGCCCCCACCCCAGGAATATGTTTTTCACGTTACTCAACAACCTCCTACGAAGCTACCGTCCTGGGTACGGAAAGTTCATCCTAGGGCAACACATTCACCAAACTCCACAGACACCCACACAGGTCCAGGCCTCCTGCTGACAAAAAAACCCCCTTCACACTAACGTCTCAGCAAATCCAGTGCCTTCTCCTTGGCATCAATCCCCAGATCCAGAACTATGCGGTCAATGGACGCATGTTTTTTGATACATGTTACCAAGAAGTCACGTGGCTTTTAACAGACTGTTACCATGACAACCAGAGAGCCACAGTCTTTGAAAATTACAACACCTTTTTCACATTTTCAAAGGAGAAGACTTAACACTCTTCAACAAAAATGACAGGCTACCAAAGAATTTTGGACCAAGTGACCCCTTGCCCCCGTGTTCGCTTGGAAAGGGCCCGTTTCATCCCACGCTGCTCAGCCCCACTTACCTTGTAGGTGAAGGCCTTCCAGGGCAGGTGTGCCACCGACTTCATCTGCGAGGCAAGCAGGCACAGGTTATCCGGGGAGGCGCCTGCCACCGCCTCAGGGGGGAACCATGAAGGAAAACGAGGAAGCCGCGGGCTGAATGAGGGCAGGTGCACTCACTTACCTTGTAGTTCACAAAGAGCTGGGGAAGCATGAAGAGAAAGCCGAAGGCATACACCCCTGGGGAGATAACAAGCGGCACGTGTGAAGGACAGCCAGCCGAGAACCTCCGAAAGTCACAAGGAAATGGCTAACATGCTGATAACTTCAAAGACTTAGTGTCTACACAATGTGGCTTTCTGGCTGGTAAATTCACTCACAGTCAAGAATAACGCCAGAGAGCAAAATCCTCCTGAACAGTCGACCTAACTGCCCATGGGCGAGAGGGTGCCGGGGGAGGGTCCTGCTGGGGGCTGCAGGGGACAAGCGGGGGAGGCTGGCTGGAGGCGCGCGTGGGAACCCCACCACGAGCCCACGGCTCTGCGTCAGCCTGTTCTGCTATGAGATGCGCCGTTGCCCAAAGAGGACAAAAAGTAGTAGTTAGGTGGACTTGGCGGGGTGGGAGGGACGCCCGCAGCAGCCAGTACAGCCCGGCGTGTCCATCACACGAGAGGGGAAGGGACGGACGGCAGCGCCACCCCTGGGAACTGGCAGCGAGTCCATGTGTCCTCTTGGCTGGCTCTGCCATCGCAGGACACGTGCACAATAGCACACACCACGCTCCGGGTTCTGGTCTCTGCGAGTGCCCCAGGACGGTGCCGCTTCAATGCCTCAGTTTCCATGATGGAGGCACGTCCAGCAGGCACCCGGCCAGACCTCAGACAGGGGCTCCTGGGCTCACTCGGACAAGCAGCTTGGCGTGGTGGTCACAACGGTCACAGGGTGCAAGGGCAGGGAAACAGTCCCTGCTGCCAATCCTGATACCGAAATGGGAGAAAACCACCTACTCACCATTGACAAAGCTGTTGATTAACCAAGAGTACCAACTAAAATGGAAAAAAAAGAATTTTAACCTTCCGGAAAGCCTAATTTCATACATCATTTAACATCTGTGTTAAATTGACTGAAGATAATTCTTTCATGACCAGCCTTTTAGAAACATCCATCAGCTCTCGCGGCAGCCAGGGAAGCAGAGAAGGCCCCTTGGCAAGAGGGGGTACCTGGAAACCGGGGACGTGTTGGGAGCGCCTCCTTAAATCCCAGGCGACGTGGCCCCTCTGTCCAGCGAGCCCCCCCAGTTGAGAGGCCTGCAGTCGGCCATCTCAGTGGCATGGGCAGCTCAGAGGCTGAGGCCTAAAGGCTTGGCGTGGACTATTCTTCTCCTATGAGAACTTCATTAAGACTGAAAATCACAAGTTTTACGTGTCTCAGCTGAAAAGCTGCCTGACCTAGCTGATGGCCCTGCCACCACATGGGCTTCCTCCTCCAGCTGCTGGAAGCTCACGTCCCTCTCGGATGCCCCTGGAACACAACAGCTACATGCTTGGTTATCCACTTTTACCCTTTTCAAGTTCCAACCGATTTGTTTTCTAAAACCCATTGGCAGGGGAAACGCCCGCATTTCTCGGGTTGGAAGATGACAAGACCTATGCACGGGTGGGGGGTGGGGAGAGTAGCTGAGTGCCTGCTGGCGCTGGGAGCCCAGCCTCCCTGGGACCCCGCGGCTTCGAGTCAGATCTGCCGCTCACCAGCCCCCTCCTGGCTGAGCACCGGCTGTCCTCAGGGCTACCTGAGCTAGGCTACGTTACAGAGAAGGGAACCAAGGCACAGAGGGGCTGCCTTGCCCCAAGTCCCACAGGCGACAGAAGGTAGCAGGGCCGGGATTCAAGCTGACCCCCCAGTCCCCCAGTTCCCAAGGGCGCTTCCCTGCCAGGGAGACCCCGGCCTGAAGTCCACGAGCCCGTGTGCCCGGACAGCCCCACCCGCCTCATACCTCTTATACTTGATGCTGAGGAGTGAGTAGACGGCACCCCCAATGCAGAGGGGGTAGAGTAAATAAGACAAGTACTTCATGGCCTGCAGGAAACAAAGTTGATTGCCACTTAAACGTTCCCAACATCAAACCTCAGTCAATGTATTCCATGAAACCAATTGACAACAATGGAAAATAAACAAAAAAGACAAAAAAATCGTGACTTGCCAATGAATACCACAATGGAAAGACATTTGAATAATCTTAAGAAACCCCTAGGATTATGTATGAAAAATGCCTTCTAAGTAATGTGCAGTTACATCACTAATCTATCCTGATTTAAATTTATTATAATCTCAATAAAAATTGCACTGCAAACTCATGTCCATAAAAGTAAAAAATAAAAGTATGACTTTGCAGGAAATGCCGTTATCAAATCAAATTCAAAGTTCCACAACCCAGACAGCAGCTGGGAAGAAAAGACAGTGGGTGCACCCCCACAGGCTCCCGTGGGAGGACTGCTGCCCTCTTGCTGCAGTGAGCAGTGGGGCGTGGGGAGCCTGCCTGTGAGGCCGACATCTTGGCATAACGAAGGAAACTTTCCCAAGGCAAGGGGTGGCAGAGGGGTGGCCCCACCCACAAGGCCAGGGGAGCAGGAACACCCCTGCAGCCCCCCACCCCGAGTCTGCCACATGAGCCAGGGTGCCCACTCCTGGGGTCAGGGTTCATGGCCGCGTCTCTGCCCAGCGTGACACAGCGAGGGGGCTGCTTTCCTTTGCATACGCACGTGCCCTCCCTTCACCCCCACCTTTACCTGGGTGTCGTACTCCTCCGTCTTCCTTTCAGATTCACTGCAGGTGCCAAACTGTTTCCAAATTCAATAAGGTAAGTGGTTAATCCATGGGATCAAGGACTCTAACAGCAGCTGGCTACACGTTACAGACCCAGAGATGTTCATGGCTGCGCAAGTGGAGAGCTCCCCAAACTGGAGGCTGACCCCGACAGACCGGCACCCTGTGCCCAGCGGGGTGGGGGGCTGAGACCCCGCGGCTGACGCCTGCCAGGCAAAGGAAGGCACACTTCTCTTCACCCTCAAAGGACTCTCAGTGTGTGCAACACAGGACCCCGAGGGCAGACAACAGTGAGGGGACGTGCTTGGCCCTGTCAGTTCAGGTGGCCTCTGCCTTCGCGGGCCCCGGGGTACCCCCCACACCCCAAACCAGGTGCACTGTGTGGGCAAGCCCTCACTGATGAAGAGGAGGCTCCGTTCACTGTGTGACAGACACATTTTGTTAGTTTTCACAGTGAAAACACTTGCTTTGATAGCTGTTCTTTTGGCAATGCTTTGAGTTTGGGCAAACACCAATAACAGGGGCCACAACAGCTGTCACCAGAAAACACATCGTACCTCCTAAATTTTCTATCCTTGATTGACTTAGAAATGGGAAAACGAGTCATAAAATTCTGAGCTTCCTACCCAACGAAGGTGTTAGCACGTGTACAATTAGACATCCCAGACTGTGACACTGAATTCTCAGCCCTAACTGCCTAGCACACTTGTTGTCATCCAGCATGGGGTTCCACTACAGCCTGGGAGGGGAGGCCACCCCATGCTGGGATCTGGCTGTGGGTGTCCCCTCGGCAGCCTCAGCCTGCCTGGGTGGCAGCACCAGGCTCGGGGGGACCCCCTCCTCCCCTGCACTGCTCTGTCCACGGAAGGGTAACTAACCGCTTTAAATGGAGTCGAGACCAGGTCCTAGCGGTTGGGGAGTGCTTGGGTGAGGGGACGGGGCACTGGCTACAAGCAGAAAGCCAGCAGTGACTCTACAGAGGGGCTGTGTCGGCAGATGGAGTAAAGAGCCTTCCGGCACAATGCCCTGTCTGCCCACCAAGCCCTGGCAGGCCCATTATTCCCCTGTAAGCCACGAGGGCAACAAGCAGATCAAACAACCCTGCCCACCATGGGGTGCAAGCAGATGTTAAGACAAGAGGAGAGGGCGGGTCCAACCTGCCGGCCAGGAGGAGGGGAGAGAAGGGGGAGGGCCCAGAGGCCTCTGGGAGGAGCAGGTGAGGTGGCTGCAACCGAGAACTTTACCTGAAATACAGGTCTAAGGCCTCTCCAACCAATGGTGATTTTCAATGCCTTTTTCACTTTCCACACCTGAGGGGAGAAGGGGAAAATATGGCAGTCCAAGACTCCAGGAGCAGAGATGCCACAATCGGACACTGGACACACCACAGAGACACCTCAGTGTCCGCGGCCCCTTCCCCAGCCCCGTGCACCCAAGCACCCGAGCACAGAAACCACCCACAGCCCCAAGAGCCTGTCCCTGGTCGTCGGCCCCTTTCCTCAGTGTCCGCTCTCGGAGCTCTCAGGACAGACGAGGGCGGCTCCCTGGGCTCTGCCAGATGCCACCTGGACAGCGCCCTGCGTGGAAGGCCAGGACGAGGCCCAAGTCTCCACGAGGGGCGCCCTCAGGGGGCCCCCCTGGTCTCCCTACCCACCCCCCACTCAACCCTAATAGCCATTCCCAACGTCACCCTTCCAGGCCTGGGGTCCAGCTGCTTCGCACCCCCCGCCCCGCCCCAGCTGGGGCGGGGTCACATGACACTGAGGGCCTCTGGCCACGCCGCCCACGTGGTGAGCAGAACGCCTCCCCTCTCCCCTGCCTCCCACCGCCTGGGGAAGTTCCCAACACATCCTGCCCGACAGAGCCCTCTCGTCGGGCCTGGCAGAGGCCCTGTCTTCTGCTCTTGGCTGTTAAAAGCTGGCACAGCGGCTGCACAGGCCCCGCATTGAGAGACTGTTCCGAGCAAAGGCCAGGCACGTTCCATGGAGCCCGGAGTGCGCCAAGGACCAGTGCCCCCACCCCCAGCCCCACTCACCTCGATGGCGGCCCCAATGCCGGCAGGGACCAGCACCAGCAGGCTCGTCTGCTCGTCCAGCAGGAAGAGGAAGACCACGACAGTGCTGAAGCAGCGCCAGAGCACTAGGGGACAGGGGCAGGAGCTCGAGCCCAGCATAGCTGCCCACCCGCAGCCGCCCATGCCTGAGCCCCGTAGCTGTGGCCCCACCTCACCCTGAACCAGAGACTCGAACCCCAGCCGACTTACGGAGAACAGCAGGTTTCCCAAACCCATGCAGGGCATGTTAAGAGGGGAAAGAATGCAAAACAGGCCAAAGATGGTGCCTTTCCTCATTACTGGGTACCATCAACAGAAGGGGCAGAGACCTGAAGGCCCACAGAGAACGTGTTTTGAGATAAAAGACGTACCTGTTTAAAAAAGCATCTTGGAGTTACAGGGCTAAACTTAAAAGGGCAGCTTTCTCATAACTCCAACTGCAGCCATGTTCATTCCCACCAGCGAATTCTGCGAGCGGCTCAGCCAGTGCCGCACACCAGCTGGGGTCTCAGGCTCTGCCTACCTCAGTTTCTCCAGCTACAAGCTGCGGACCCTGACAGCCCCTAAGGCTACTGGCTCTCCACAGCTCCCAGGGACCAAGACAAAACTCCCCTTTCGACACCCAGAGGCGCAGGGAGGGGCCCCACCCACACCCTCGACGCTCAACCCCTCCCCCACGTTCACACACCCCCACACTCACACCCCACACAAACTTTAAAGAATCTTCCCCTTCGTCCACATCAACTCATTTTAAAAAACAACAGACCCATCAGAAGCCACGGAGGCAAGAAGGCAGTGGGTGACATACTTTAATCACTGAAAACAAAAAACTGCCAAGAACTCTGTATCCAGTAAGACTGTCTTCCAAACACAAGGGAGGAATAAAGATGTTCCCAGTTACAGAAAGCGTAAAATGCAGGGACAAACCAGTGGCTTTAGACTTACAATGTATAAATACATAATTGTGACCAGATCCACGTAAAGGTGGAGGGACAGAGGGGCACAGAAGAGTTTGTGTTTGCTACTTAAGTCGCTGAGTTGGGTTCAAAGCAAACAAGACCGTCACAGGCCAGGATGTTAGCACAGAGAAAATGTACGGGCGAGTGGCAGCCTGCAGAGGACGCAGGGTACAGGTCACGGGTGGGGCGGGGCCCAGGGAGGGCACGCCGTGCACGCAGGGTAGGTCTGGGGGGGGGCCCAGGGCACCAGAGCGTGGAGGGTGGGCCTGCGGCACCTCCAATGGACAGCCTGCTTGGGGGGGCTGTGTCATACACGGGAAAAACCCTAAAGAGGCAATGACAACTACGCCCACCACGTGGCACTGGGTGGGCTCTGAGAATGGAGGAGAAAGGGCTCAGTGACAGAAATGGAACCCCAGAAAGAAACTGCCTACAGAGCGCGAGCTTTCTATCAATGCCAAGTTCCTCGACCTTGGGACCTGCACTTAAGGTGGCTGCGTGAGAGAATATCCTTGCTCACAAGAAAGCACACGTGGGGGTACTAAGCATTCAAAGAGTATGATGTGGGCAACATGCTCTCAATTTTTCAGAAAATAGACAAATGATAGAAAGAATGATACAGCAAAGACGGCAAAATGTTTAAACTGGTAGACCTGGGTGTCGGGGATGTTGGTTGTTGGAGTTCTCTGTACAGAGATTGTATTATTTTTGAGTAAGTTTGAAATGATTTCAAAATAAGAAGTTAAAAAAGTTTACATGACTGAACTTGGCAACCCTCCACTTCTACAATGACATGTGTAATTTGCATTAGTAAACACACAAACCTGCAGAGAAAAAACCACTGAGAAAAGTACTCCCTGAAAAGGATGATGACTTCTGTTTATCTAGATTCTAACCTTATACTTGTTATATCTGTACCAATTCTATGGCAAACATAATTTTCTTTCAAAAGTTGTACTTTTCTCTAAAAATGTTACTTAAAAAATCCTTGTACTTGTTCCTGCCCTTCCGCCTTCCGCGGACAATGCTCAGTGCACACGGCGCGGGGCTCACGTAGCAAACGCACCTTCGCACGGGTCTCCCCGGGGGAGGCAGGTACAGCCAGGGCCGCACATGCCAAGTCCCAGGGTCTCCGGAGGGGCGGGAAGGGGGCATGCGAGTCCAGACTTGGGGGAACCCTGCAAATCAAATCACAGCCAAGCCACCTGCTGCCACCCCTTCCACTGTCCCAAGACGCCTGCAGGCCCTTCCCTCCTAGGACGCCGGACACGATGGCCGGCAGGACAGGGCGGGAGCCTTCTGAGATGCCGATGACAGCCACCCCAGCTGCCCAGGGCCACCTCCACGGGCAGGTCTTCTCCCCCAGACAAAGAGCCCTCCTCCTTGCTAGTGCCTGGGGTCACAGACAGGGGAAGCCAACCCAACACCCAAGGGACACGAGAGTTCAATACAGGCCTCTTGGCCTCAGCCCTCCTTTCTCACACCCATCTATTGTGCCCACAAACACACTGATTCTGGCACTTCCCTCCACTCCCGCACCATCCCATGGCCCTTCTGAGAGCATCAGAGTAAGCCCCTGCTCAGCCTCGGGGCCACATGAGCCTTCCCCAGCCCGGGACACCGGTCCCAGACTTGGCTGCCCCCTGCCCATCCCCGGCTGCCCCACCCAGAGCAGCACTGGCCTCGCCATCACCGGGCTCAGCTTTCTTCTCCTACCTACCCTTGGTACTGCTGGATGCAGCCCCTGCTCCCCACAGCCAGGGCTGGGAGGCTGGGGAGCCGTCACCCAGAACAGACACGGAACATAGCACAAGGGTCAATCGGACAAGGGAAACACAAGCAGTAGAATGCACACACGAGGCCTTTGCTCATTCTGACCTTCCAACCATCCTAGAAGGCAGGATTATTGTTCCCAATTCAAAGGGAGGAGATGGTTCCAGAGTAGTCAGGAGAACTGCCCAGGTCGTGGCCACAGGGCTGGGGTTCTCCCCGCCCCTCCCATCTCCAAAGACAGCCCCCTTCCACCAGGATGACCGTCCCATCCACTATCACTGGGGCAGCCCCGAGCTTGAGATTCCACCATTTCCACCACACAAAGCTTTCCTCTTATTTCCACAAAGTCCTATGATCTATGGGTGCAAGCCACCGATGATGACTAGATAAAAATCTCCAGCGTCTGCCACCGTCACTAGCCAGTGGGAAACGCTGCGAGCACTGGACAGTCTTTGGAAGAGGCCTCGGGCAGGAGGCCCGTAGCAAATGCCAACTCCACAAATGGGAAGAAGAGCGGGTGACAGAGAAGGCCAGGGAGGCAGGGGGGAAACCTCGCAGGGGTGGAAGCCAATGGAGCTTGTGGGGAGAGGCAAGGGGTGCAAGGCAAGAAGCATGGGGGGCCCCAGCCGGCTCCTGTGAGTAAGGAGGATGGCTCCGGGGGTCCGGGAGCAGCGCTGCCCCACCCAGAGCAGCAGAGCCCCTCTAAGTTCTGCTGCAGCCAGAAGGACCAGCCATTCCTGTGATTGCCAAGACGAAGGTAACCATCAAAACGGTTTCTCGAGCCAAGCACAGGGACCCCAGGTTAATGTGTGCCTTTATCAATGCTAGGATATATATGAAGGAACGGGTCAAACGTCCTGAGAATATCTACCTGCTTTGGTGGACATCCCGATCATGCTCTTCTTTTTCTTCCAAAAACTGATGTCGTTTTTAAATGCCAGGAAATCAAAGAGAAGCTGAAAGTAACAGACAATAGAAATGCACGGTGAAAGTTTGTTTCTGTCACTTACGTCATGCACATGAGATTGTAGAAGTGCTGGGCCGGGATCCTGACACGCCTGTCACCGCTCAGACAGGCGCTGGGCTGGGATCTTGATGACGCCCCCTAACTCCACCCCTGTCTTCTCATGTCACACCCACCCAGGTCAAGGTCAGGGCCTTGAAGGTGGGGTTTGCGGGAACCCCTTTTAAAATAAGCACCTTCGACGTGAATCATGGGAAAACACCTGCAGGGGCTCCTAATGCTGCTTCTTTCCACGGGAGCCCCGAGACTGCATCCCATGCAGTCAGGCCGGCTGCACGCCCCTCTCCTCGGGGTACAGTTTCACTTCCTCTGCGACGGTACCCACGGTGCATCTGCTTTCAAAGGCAGTGCTAATTCTTACAGATTCCGGCCTTCTATTGAAAATCACCCCTTAATTCCTGTTACAGTTTTGGAGCGTTTTGGCCTGACTGGTGGTCAAGGTCAAAGGAGCTTGCAATTGGCTTCTGCACTAACTCACTGACCCTCACTCTTTCCCCGATCACCCCAGGCCGAATGAGCTCGGCGGCAGCAGCCCGGCAGAGCAGCGGGACACACTCACGTGGAACGCGGCAACAAAGAAGGTCAGGGCCAAGAAATACAAGTTGGTGTCTACAAAAATGCCTTTAACTTCATCAGCATCCTTCTCTGAAAACCCTGCAGAAGAAAAGGAAAACACGCCGTAATGGGAAATGGGCAATTTCGACCTTCCCTAACGCTACAAAGGCATTTCAGAAGGCAGAAGACTGCTTAAATCTTGTGAGCAGCGAAAGTTCACTTAACCAAGACTGCAGCTCTTCAACTGCTACGTTCTCAATAAAGAAAATGTTCTGGTAATCACCAAGCACATTTGCAAAGAAATAAAATGGAAAACAAGATATTGGCTATATTTTGGATGAAGATTACGTGAGAGAATCTGCACTGTGAGTGCAAAGGCTATGTGGGTTTGAGCAGTCAGCCCGGGCTGCACATGAGTGAGGACGGGGTTCACCCACCAGCCCAGCAGCGTGCAAGCAGAGCCTCAGTGAAGGGGATGGGGAGGTAGGGAAGCCACTGCCGTGTGCAGACGCACCGAACTGCTGCAGGGAGAACACGGCGTCCTGCATGTGGATCCAGAAGCGCAGCTTCCCCAGGGAGATCTTGTCGTAGGACACAGTGAGGGGCAGCTCAGTGGTGGAGTGATTGATGACCTGAATGAGGAGGCGAGAGTCAGACGCTGCCCCACAGAGAGTGGACACGATGAGCGCCTCCCAAG
>PVKY010001277.1:23188-33651 GCA_004027775.1 Bradypus variegatus
CTGGCAGGGGGGTGACAGTGTGTGTGTGCCGGCGGGGGAGTGACAGTGTGTGCTGGCAGGTGCTTGTTGTCTGCCACGGACAGGTGAGGGCTTGTGGTTGACACCACGGTGCAGGAAGAGGTGCAGCTTGGTGGCGGAGTCTCAACCCTTGGCCCAGGCTGCGCGGTGGATGGAGGTGCAGGGATCCGGCTAGGCGGGTGCCGGGGCCGCTCGGGTCACGGGGCTGTCATGGGTGAGGGCAGTGGGGTCGGAGCTCATCCCAGCCTCACACCCTAAAATGGTGCTTCCCAACACACACAAGGCACCCACTGAGTTTTAGAAACGATGTCAGGAATCATTAACCGCAGAACTGAGAGCAGACCCCAGCACAGCATGGTCGGTGCAGCACAGGCCACTGCCACCAGGACAGTGAGGGGACTCACCATCAGGTCCCTCACACGACTGCTCAGCTGGTCGATGAAGAGGATGGGGAGGTAGTGCACAGCTTTCCCCAGTTGGATCCTGGGGGTGAGACACACGTCTTAGGAACACCTTTAGACGAGGCAAACACATCCCTGAGGCATCGGATTCACTCAGCTTTCTCCCTGATGCTTCTCAGTCACAGCAATCCCAAGACACAACCTCGTCACGCTGACGCAGAAGACCCTGACACACACGTGTGAGAGAAGTGCCCCCCACCCACTAAGGGGGCTACAGCAAAGGGCGGGAGGCCACCGACTAGCAGGTGACGGCTGAGTAAACTGTGACAGTCACATAGGGGCGCATCATTAGCACCGCGAGAAGAAGTGAAGAAAGGAGATAAAACCCAATCTACCTATCTGCTTATAAATGCAAAGATTACACCTGGGAGGAGGCATGTGTCACACAGCGGCTGCCTCTGGGAGGGAGAAGCGGTTGGGGGACTTTTCTCTGTATGAACTTTTCATACCTTTTACACTAGGCATGACATGTTCAAAAGTTAAGAATTTAAATTTTTTTTAAAAAAGGAAAAAACCCCTCCTGCCAACAGTAGTCACACAGGCACGACTGGAAATAAAGAAGGAAAATAATTTTCATCATAGCCAATTCTAGATGCCCTGTGACGATCTAGGAATGGACCTTAAAATAACGACATAGGGCTCCTCAAAGCATGGGGGGCACAGCATCACCGGCGGTCACAGTGTCGATTTAACGGTCACACCTGGCGAAGTGATACTAAAGTAACGACGCGAGGATCAGTTTTCAGTAAATTGAAACGAGTCGAGCTGAAGGAAATCACGAAGCTGGTACCAGAGGAGACGGCCATCATCGGGCGTGCAGAGTGATTTCAGCCCACCCGCCGCGACCCAGCCGTCCACCTCTCTCCAGCGGAAACTTTTACCAGGAGCAATGGGAAAACCAGGTCCTCTGGTGAGCACTGCCATCGGTTCACCCGCTGGGGGCGGCTTCCCAAGGAGGGAGAGGAAAGGGCGGTCGAGCTGCGAAGCCCCCGCCTCCAGCCCCTCTCCCCCAGCAGAAGCGGGCCTGCCCTGTCCCGGCTGGCTTTCAGCGTCCCCCGGCACCACTGGGGCAGGGAACGACTTCCAGAACCCAACCCCACAGCCAGTCCTCGCCCGGGACAGGCGGCACTCACATCTTCATGTACCGGTGCACGTCGGCAGGGAGAGAGGCGCCGTCGAAGACAAAGTCGTCCACCATCACGTTCAGGGTCAGTCTTGGCCTCCAGTGGGAAACGGGCTCATCCAAGGCAGCAGTCTGCTTCTTCTCGGCTTCGATTTGCTAGGAAATGAAACAAAAGCTGCGTCAGGGACACAGGAGCCCGACACTGTGGGCAAGGGCAGCAGGCCCACACTACATTAGGAGCTGACCAGGGGCCGGGGGCAGCTGCCAACTTCCTCCAGACCCTCACTGCCCAGCCATCACCTCCTTCCTCAGCAATGTCAAAAGCGTGCTGCTTTTGTAACGCGCGGTCACTCATCTCACCAATTGCTGTGCCTGACCTCTCAGACCAAGCAGACCCGCTCCTCGGGAGTTTGGCCCGGGCCGAGTGCCCGGTGACACCTGTAGGAGACATCGCAGTCTGCAGCTGAAGCGGCACTGCGAGTTGTGATGAGACTGAACCAAGCACGTAAGGCTGTTTGGAAGGAGATGTGCCAAAATCTCACATGAATTCCAAAAACAATTTACTTTTAAAAAGAAACTGTGATTGATAGGAAAATCTTATTAATTTTAGATCTAAGCAATCAATTCTAGGAAACAGTATCATTTTATGAACGGTCTAAAGATACAGTTGAACTATAACTTAACACTAACAATGGTTTTCCAAATAGTAATAACAGCATGAATTCCTTCAGCATTTGCTGTGTCCCCGAGACAGGTCTAACACCTGACATATGCCACCTTATTGAGTCCTCACAGAAGCCCCATGAGGGAGAGCTGTGACGTCTCCACTGAGAAGGAAGACAATGGGGCTGGGGAGGGGACATGTTCCCAGGGAGGCAGAGCAGGTGCAGGGACAGGTTTTAACCCAGAGGCTGTCGGTGGTGAGAGCATGTGCTTGGCTTTCAAAACCTCTTCTTAACCACATGGCAACCCCTCTCTCTGCACACGTGTAATGACTTTACAGATGCTTCCTGAGCATCTTTTTTTCTTTTTGCTAAGTCATCTCACCCCCGGCCCACCTGGAGGTGCTGGAACCCCCGCCGCACCCATGGCCTCAGTGATCATCACTCATGAGATCTCCAGGTTTTCCTTTGTGTGCATGATTTTCTATGGATGTACAAAATATAATTTGTCTATCAAGTTCTTTCCAAATTTAAATTAAAATCATGGAATAAATGCTCAAGTCGCTGTGGGCTGACCCGAGCTGCAGCTGCTGATGGGAAGGCAGTGGCCTCTGCAGCGGGGTGTGCGCCAGGCACGTGCCTGGGGCTGTGGGCAGGGCCTGAGCACGGGTGTAGGTGAAGAGGACAGGTGACTTGCTCAGTGCACTTCACTGCTGAAGTCACTGATCTGGCAGGAAAACGATCTGCAAACCTGCCAGAAAGCAGGCAGCCAAACGATAAATACACCAAAAACATATGCCAACAGCATTCAGACTGCTTTCCCTCCCAGCGGAAGTCACTGCAGCCCTCACCTGGCAGTGCCTGTACAGCCAACATGAGAGCGAACAGGCCCACCGCCCTCACCCCCCCCAGCCGGTGAACTAAGGAACTTTACCTGCAGGGCAGACTCCCCAGTGAGAAGACTGATTTCTTCGGGCTTGGGGACCATGTAGGTGGTGAGGGGACTTACTAAGTGCACCTGCTTCCCATCATGCCAAGGCAAAACCCCAGCATGGTGCAGGAAGATGTAGGCGTACAGCGTCCCGTTATTTCTGGTTTTCTTTGGTACAGAAACATTAACTGTCCTAAAACAAAACAAATCATAACTCCAATCATACACGTATTATATTCTATGCAGATACACAAAATGGGAACTATTTAAATATTTTTACAACTCTTCAAGCCAACTAATTTTAGCTTCAAAATGCTAAAAACGAAACTCACCTGCGTGTGACTTTCCTGAACCCATCTGTGTTCATGGCCAGTTAATCCTACTAAGTAACACACTCTAAAAGGCACAGATTTCCTTAACGCCACAGAAACAAACTCCAGATTCCAGACAAGTTAAAAGCGCAACCACGGACCCAAATGTGCTTCTTTTACACAAGTGGAAATGCCCAGCAGCAGTTCATGGGGGTTGTGTTTTCTCCTTTTGTCAACGCAAGAGCAGATCAGGCCTTGGGTGACACCAGCCCGGGCAGGATCACGGGGTGAGAGTGCACACAGGCTCCACACGCCAGCGCCCCAGGGCCTGTCTCTTCATCGGCACACACGGCTCAGCCTCCATGGCAGATGCCCAGGCAAACCCCAACATCCCACCTGCTTATGACCACCTTCATTCTTCCTCCTCTCCCTTTCTAAGATTTTAAGGCCAAAGAGCTAAGTAATTTCTGTTACCATAAGAAACAGAGGAAATCTATGACTCCTCACCACCAAATAAAGACAGTGTCTTTACAACGGGGTTCTCTGGCGGAGGCCCCGAGAGGCGCTGTGGGGTGTGCTTGTGCAGCGAGGAGCTGGGTTTGCTCCTGGTTCTCCAGCAGCCCCGTGCGATGAACACCCAGAGACAGGGCTGAGCACAGGAGCTTAAGGAAACTGTACTCGGGGAGCTCATTCCTCCATTTCCTCCTCCCAGCCCAGAGTGAGCGCGCCAGGAGAAACAGAAAACCCCACCATCTACCCTGACAACAGGTCCACCGCCTAGTACAGAGTGGGCAGGACTCATATCTGTGGAATTAAACTGAATGCATACGTTTACAGAACATGTTCTAAAAGTACTGGCAGCTGAAAGAGAATGCATTGACTGCTTCCACCTCATGGAGGCCCAGAGAGGTCAACACCCATCAGGGGAGGCCCAGCAAAAGCCGGCCCACAGTCTGGGCCTGGCCAAGCACTGCTCATCAGCACAGACGGTCTCCCTGCCTTATGAACAGCCAGAGGACACTGGTTCCAGCACAAAGTCAGGCATTTTAATAACCGTACCATCTGCAACCTCCCAGATAATGGAGAAGTGTAAAGAATTTTGAAAATCATTTTTTAAATTGTACTTGTTGGATGTTTTGAAATTGGGACCATATGTTACATATGACTTTAAAAATTACTGTGTGTGTGGACATCTTTTACATTCTTGCAGCTATTCTAAAGTTACAGTTCACTTAATTTCAATTTTCTCTTGATTCTTTCTTCCATCCCCTTCTCTTCCCTGACCAGTACCTGAACTACTTCTACTGGGAAAAGACAAGCTGCCACTGTCATGCAACTGTCCCCCCACAGCACCTGGACCTTTACAAGCTGTCCATGGCTACTGTGAACCATCAAAATGCAATTAAATGCGCCCCGTGGGAACTTGAGCATAAGCTTGTAGGGTGCGCTCCAGCCACAGCTATTTCCTTAGTGACAAATTCACAATCCAGTACTTTCAAATAAAACAAAAGTTTGATTGTTTACGTATCACACACAGGTCTCCAGTTAAAATACTTTACCATTTACAAGACAATACACAGCACTGCTTCTGTAAGGCGACCCTATTATATACAGAGGCTAACTTTTAAACAGCATCAACAGCAGGTTTCCAAGACTCTTCAGCTCAACATTAGCAGCATTTACCCCACCGTTGGCACCACGTTTCATAACCATACCTTTCAAACTTGGACTCCACATCAAAATCTTCCACGTTCAACACCAGATCGACATTGTTCTCAGCACCAAGGCTGGACCGCGTGGTGGTGTACACGCTCAGCTGGAGAGGGAGGAAACAGAATTTCCCTTCAGCGAAGCCCCTGGCAGAAAGCATGCATCCCAAACAGCTAACTGGGAGGCCCAGCGACTAAACAGGAACAAGCTTCATTACAAATTCAAAAGAAACAGAGCCCTGGGCTGTGGCGGGTGGCAATGTCTGACAAGTCCGCAGCAAAGAATTTCCCGAAGTGGGTGGCTCATAGGGAGGGGACCAACAAGGGCAGAGGGAAACTGAGTCCCTGAAGCCTCTAAGTGGGGTGGTGCCTGCAGCCTGCCCAGGACCACTGTGTAGACAAGGCGTTGACGAAATGCGGGTTGGAAAGGAGAGCCTCAGCCCAGACCCCGGGTCCCGGCTCCGGGGAGGAGAGCCCCAGCCCTGTCCGGTCCGGCCTAGCCCAGCTATGTGGCCCAGGAAACGGAGGCCAGCGTGGGGAGCCGAAAGGGGCCGAGCCTGGGCGACAAGCGGAGCCGAGAGCCCCCGGGGTCCCCGCCGGCGCTCACCTGCAGTTTGGGCCTCTGCGCCAGGTAGGGCTGGATGCAGTTGCCGTCGCCGGCGCACGG
The DNA here is from genome assembly GCA_004027775.1 of Bradypus variegatus. Classification (NCBI taxonomy): domain Eukaryota; kingdom Metazoa; phylum Chordata; class Mammalia; order Pilosa; family Bradypodidae; genus Bradypus; species Bradypus variegatus. The sequence goes on from PVKY010001277.1 coordinate 29,071, forward strand.
GCGGGTGTAGACGATGCCGTACATGACCCAGCAGGTGTGCACCACGTACACCACGAACACGCCCACCACCAGGCTGGTGAAGGAGCTGCGGCCGCTCCACATGGTGTCGCCGCCGCCGCCCGGCGCCGGGCTGAGGGAGGCGCCGGCCCCGCCCGCCGGGCCTGAGGCACGCTCCGGGCGCCGCGCTCACGCGAGAGCCGCCGCGACCCGTCGCCACCGCCGCGGGGGAACGAACGCGCCGCGCACCGCAGGCGGCCGGCTGCCCTGCATGCTCCCGGCTGCGGACGCCGCCGACCTGTCGCCGCAGGATTCGCCCGGCGCTAGCGCCGCCGCTTCCGGGCCCGGCACCGCCTACCGGAAGTGACCGCGCGCACTGCCCCCTGGGAAGCGGAGTCGCGGCGCGCAGTGGTGACGTCACCCGACGGCGCCGCGAGCTCCGGCGCGTCCTATGGAGGGTCTGGGCGCGCGCGGCGGAGTGGGCGGGGGCGCCCCGGGCTCGGGGCGGGGGCGGAGCCCTCGGGGTGGGATGTTGACCTAGGAGGCACCTGGGTGAGGGAGCTCCGGGGTCCTGGCCCTGCTCCACGACCCTCCTAAAGCTGGAACTGTCAGTCTTAAGGAGGAGTGAAGACGTAGGCAAGCTCGGGAGGGGTAAATCGGAGCCGTTTCTCAGGGCCGGGGGGCGCTTGGCGGGCGTCAGTGGGAAGCCGCGAGGGTCAGCCGTTGGATTGCCTCGTGCTTTTCCAGTTTCTGCCACGAGTTCACAGGATTGGGGCCCTCACTGCATTGGAGCTACCTGCGCCACTGTCCCGCTCTGCAATGGCATCCTCCCCCTCCCCGCTCCCTCTCCGGCCCCTGCCAGGCCTCCCCTGTCTGGGTAGAACAGGCTGCCTCCTGCTCCCGTCAAGTTCCAGGCCAGTTCCAGGAACTGGAATCGGAATCGGATTGGTGCTGTTGGGGCCTGTGTCCTCCCCTGGTGTTGATACGGAACAAATGCGGGGTTCTCTGCCCCATGCACATTAACAGCCGATCCGTGATACCAGGGTTTCAAAGAGAGTGGGCTTATTGCTACATGTGAAGCAGGAGAACAGATGGCCTAGCGCCCCAAAATCTGTGTCCTCAAGTTGAAGGAGCTCAGGGCTTTTATGGATTCAAATTGGGGGCAGGGAGCAGGGCATGGGGATGCAATTGTTAGCATCACATTAGAAAGTAATATGCAGGGCTGGGATCAGGCTAGAATGACCATCGCGATACTGAGTATAAACAAGGGTAAGACTAGTTGAGCTTCAGTAATTTCAGGTATTAACTACTGCCTAGTCTACAATATAGAAAGAAAAACATCTATATGTGATTTAGTAATCATAAGCATGTTAATTCTTCGTTTCTCGGCTACAGTGCCACCCATGGTGGCCAGCATCTGCCATTAAGGGCAACTCCAGACAGTGGAGGTTCTGGGAACACTGGGCTTGGGTTACCGTTTTTACCATCTTTCAGCCCTTACTCTCCCAGGTTCCCTGTTCAGATACCATGTCACAAAAGGGGCCGCCTGCATCTATCTCCCGTGCCTCTGTGTGGCCTCCCGAGGCTGGGCTGCTGGTGAACCACTGAGCATGTGGCAGCACATGAAAGAAAAGTCATGGGGGTGGGGGTAGGGGAGGAATGTGAGCCTTTACAGAATAGCCTGGAAAAACTTCACAGGTGGAGCCCATTTAGAATACAGCTAAGCTTCTTAAACTTCCCTCTCTCTCAATACTTCACTCAGTAAGGTAGCTTCTTCTCTGAATGTCAAACTTAGCTGGCCTTGGTCTTGCTTGCCTCTCCCCCACCTCCCAAATGCACACTTTCCTCTCTCCCTCAACGCGTGCTTCTCAGTCTCCGAGTGCTTGCTGACGTTTCTCACTCCCGGGGAGTCACCAGCTCTGGCTAAGGCAGGTCAAACCAGCTATTCCAACCCAGCTCTCAAAGGGCTCAGCTCTGAGATTGAAGAATATGCCAGACAGGGAGTTCAGGTGAGTTTAATTAGGACTTATGAACGGGAGATGGTTCCATGGCGGCAGCTGGCCAGGGGGAAGTGAAAGTTAGTGCTCTGCAAAGGGTGGGGAGTGCAAAGGGAAGCTTATAAGAGTTTAGGACAAAGACGTTCCATAGGGTGTGAGAACAGAGTTTAAGCAGTCTCCTGACACAGGTCTGGAGGTTTATTATCAACAGCGATCAGGGAGTAGTTTCACTTTGTTTACGATCCCGTCTGCACGTACTTTCTCCCTCGAGGAGGTCTGATGACCTTCAACTTCTGTCTTGGCCAGGGAGGCTGCTAAGTGCTGTGCGGCCTCATTCCCCATTAGGGACGGGGAGCCCAGCCCTGGGGCCGCACACCAGCCGTTCAGAATCTCTCTCCCGTCTTCAGTCTAAGCACTGGACGGACTGATGCGAGCAAAGGCTGGGCCAGGAGGCTGTGACTGCTCAAGTGGTGGGAATGTCTTGTCCCTGTTCCCCTGCAAGTTCTCATCTGCACTTGCCTCGGCCTCTTGTGCAGACACTGAGCCCTCTCCAGCAGCTCACGGAGAGGGCCGAAGTCCAACACGTCTCTGGAGCAGCAGGTAAGTCTCTTTCTTTCCCGGCCTGGGGGAGTCACATCTTGAATGCACGCTCACTTAGCAAAGCACTAATAATTAGATAATATGTACTTTTGAAATGTGTTATCAGTCCCCTGATTTGAGGGTCCTCGGGCAAAGCAGCGTCTTTGCATCTGGAATGCTCAGAAACAAACGAAAGATGTGACCTCTGCCCTCATCCACTGGGAACTCATGGGGCGGGGCAGTGGGCGGGGCAGCGGGCAAGGCAGGACGATGGGGAGGCACAGCCTCCGGGAGGGGCACTGCCGGGTGAGGCCCAAGGTGCTGGGTCAGAACCTGAAGGGAGTAGGAACGGCACCCCCAAACTACACCTCTCCCTCCTGGGCCACTGCTGCCTGCCCACTCAGCCTTGGGAAAGGCAAGGAGGGCCAGGAAGGGGGAAGAGACAGGAAAAGGCAGGCGCAACGGGGTGGGCGGGCGGCTGCACACACCTCTAGGACAGCCAGGGCGGGACTGGGCCTTCACACATGGGGGGTCCGTGCCCAGGCCATTGGGGATCCAGGGCTGCGTGGGGGACAGCATGGGGACTTCCAGTGTGATTATAAAAACACTTCATATGCAATCTAGGATCTCCTGGCTTTATTGGGCACTGCCATTCGTTAGGAGAGGGGTGCTCGTTTAGGACCAACGTGGAAGCCAGTGAGGAAATGTTCTGATTGGCTGGACGATGTTCCCATTTACCTGGGGTCTCACAAAGGCGAGGCACCCAGACACGCTGGGGGGCGTGGGCCCATTCTGATGAGCTGTCTACATGGGGCCAAACTCGTTTTATCGCCACGTGTTGTTTATCAGTGGCCTGTAGGGCGTGCACCGTCTTCCTGGAAAGCCCAGGCACAGGTTGGTTGTTTGTGTCCTTTGGAAAAGTCCTTCTGGGAAAGGGTCCCTCCCAGCAACGCCCAGTGCAGGTGGCCATTTGGCAATTCTGGTCATCAAGTCTGCCTGTGTTTCCAAATGTTGCGAGAGAGTGCAGCGTCAGTGGCTGTGGGGAGGCAGCAGCCGGCTGGCCCCTCACTCTGAGCTGCGTTTCTGGGGGCAGGTGGAAGGCCCCTCCGGGCCCTTCAAGCGTGTGGTTTCACAGGCAGGGTGATGTGCCTGCCCACAGAGTCTCTAGGGAAGGGGAATGAGTTTTAAACCCGTGGATCAGCTCCTGGCACAGACGAAGAGCTGCCCGCTTGTCAGCCATTGTTTCATTACACGTCGGGATGAAGGGAGTGAAGGGGTGTTGGGGTGGCTGTGGCCTGGAATTGGGCCCTCCCCCAGTTTCACTGTGAACGCTTCCCAACGCACCATTGTAGTCCTCTGGCTTTGACCTTCAGGGAAATGAGCATCAGACGAGATGGAAGAGGAGAAGGAGGTCAGGTGTCAGGAGGAGCGAAAAGGGGGTGCCACAGACAAAGGGAGCTCCCCTTGGCCCCTGCAGGACTCAGCTCTGCACCCAGGAGTTGCTGGCCCTGCCTTGGGAGCTGCTCTCCGGGAGAGGTGGCGTGTGGCTTCATCGTGTTGGCCTGGGTGGGGGTGACGGGGGTGGGGAGGGCTGAGTGTGAGGAGGGAGGGCCGTGGGGGCCGGGGGCCCCCAGCCCTGTGCTGTGGCTGGGACTCTGCCACTGACACAGTGGGCATAGTGGGCAGGCTGCCCAGTGCCAGGCTCCTTATCTCATCAACGTCCGATTTCCCAGGGGAAAATCAGTGAGATGGCGGGTGTCAGCCGTAGAGCTCACGTATCTGTTGTTATCTTGCCAAACACCTGCCCAGCTCCTGCGGAGCATTGACTAGGACTCCGCGTCAGTACTGGGGCCTTTGTAGTTACCCCAGGCTACCCATTTTTGAACAAATAATACTTTACATTCTGTGAATCATACAGGAAGCCAAATAACCTTTGAAAGCCAACAAGCTTATGGAAATAGCCCTTTTCTTGGCAGGGAAAGGCCAATTCATTGAGACCATGTGTAAC
>PVKY010001278.1:0-33492 GCA_004027775.1 Bradypus variegatus
GGGGAGGAGGGTGTAGGCAGAAAGGCATCCATACGCAGAGGAACAGCTTCCGCCTGCTTCATCTCCCCGCGTTAGGAGAGGATAATCTTTACGTCTTGCATCGAAAGTGCCCGTCCAAAACACAGAGTCGCACTGTCCTTGTTTAATATCCGGGACAAAAACCCAGCTCTCAAGGGTCATGTAGAATTGGCAGAGCCAGACCCTTTGAAGGGTTTCGTGTGCTCATTCAGATATGGACTCATCTCGAGGGCAACCGGGAGCCATTGAGGGCTTTATCACGGGGTGACATGACCAAAAATCCCCTAAGGCTGCCGGAGATGGCAGGGACCCCCAGGAACGCCACCCCATGCTGTCTACCCTTCGGACGTGCTTCACACACACCCCCACATCTGAGCCTCCCCACAACCCTGCATACAGCCCCATTTCTCAGATGAGAAACCTGAGGTCCAGAGTAACTAGGAGGCTTGCCCTGGGTCATCCTCCAAGTATTCCAGCTACACAATCTGGGGTAGAATGTAGCTCTTCTGTCACCCAGGTCAGGGCTCTTTCTTTCCTTAAGAACCATTACTGTGTTTTTAAAATGTTACATTAGAAACATATGAAAGCATTTTTATTATTCAAACGGCAAAGATCAAAAATCTCGGTTCACCTCTTTCAACTCCTACCCCCTCCCCCAGCAAAATCTTTCCAACAGTTTCTGTGCATCTTTCAGGCTCTCATTCTCCATTTATACACATACACACATGTACATCTACATCTACATTTATAGATATGAGTAAATGGGCTTGTTCTATATGAACCATCAGGTGCCTTTTTTTTTTCCTTTTAACATAACATTATTCCCTATCAGTATGTACAGAGCCATCTCTCCTTCAGAAGGGCGCTGGGTATCAGTGTGGTTGGCCATAATTTCCTTCACAGCTCCCCTGAGCCTGCTCCACTGCTCACACTACCCCTTAGACATTCACTGGACCCAGTGCCTTGGCACTGAACAAACAGAGAGTAGCCTCTGGAAGGCAGCATGGGCACCTAAGTGATTTTAGAACAGTGCCTGGCTCCATAAATATTTGTGGAATGAATTTCAAGCAGCCCTGAAATTCAGCCCTAAAACAAAACACATTTTGTTTTCTTTTAAAGATTATTCACACTTGCTGAAAATGGAAGAAGCCCAAATATCCATAAACCAAAGAATAAGTAAACAAAATGTGGCACATTCATACAATGGAACATTATTCAGTTGTAAAAAGGAATGAAGTCCTGATACGTGGAACACATGGATGAACTTTGAAGATACCACGTCGAGTGAAATAAGCCAGACACAAAAGGACAGATATTGTTTGATCACACCAATATGAAATAATTAGAACAAGCAAGTCATAGAGTCAGAAGGTAGAATGTAGGTACTAGGGGCCAGGGTGGGGGTAGGAATTGGGGCATTATTGTTTGAGTGGTACAGAATTTCTGTTTGAAATATGGGGAAATTCTGTTAATGGATGGTGGTGATAGTGGCATAACAATGTGAATGGAACCAACACTGAATTTTATATTTGAATATGGTTACTAGATATGTTACCAGAATAAAAATTAAAAAAAAACAGCATAGGACTGTACAACACAGTGAACCCTAATGTAAACTAGACTATAATTAATAGTACAATTTATAAGAACATTGTTTTATCAGTTGTAACAAAGGTACCACATTAATGCTTAACATTAATAATAGGGAAAATGTGTGTGTGAGAGCAGGATATATGGGAACTCTATTTTTTGCATGGTTTTTCTGCAAACCTAAAGCTACTCTAATAAAATGAAAAGTAGTAATTTAATGTGTGTTCGGAAAAAAAAATCCTACGTATACTGAACCAGCGATTCAAGGATATTTTTACTACCTTTAACATAAGTTTATTTAAGTTTAATAAAATAAGTCTATTTAAAGAGAAACATTAAGTAAATAACAGTACAGGTGAAACGTGGATGTGGCAGGAACCCTAAGTGTGGAAAGTGCCTGGGTAAGTTTGGGAACTGGGGGTCTGGGGGCCTGGTTTGGGGAAGGGATCCGGGCCTGCTTAAGAATATTCAAGCACTGGCTTTAACTGATTTGAGTGGAAGGAAGAGTGCTTATGTTTCTCCCTCGTAATCTGTGCATTCCATGTCCTGAGGAAAGTGGCCCACATGGGCGGAAGGCCAGAGCTCCCGGGATTCCTCTGGGCTGCAGCAGGAGCTGATGAGAGCCCACAGCTGTGGGCAGGGACTTGCCCTCTCGGGGTCTGCTTCCCCGCAGGCAATGAAAGGACTGCACCAAGTCATCAAGGTCTCGACGCATCATGTGGGCCCTGGGGAGCCACGGAGGGTTTTTGCATCACAGGGGTTACTTAACAGGAGCACTTTAAGACCACGTGGGGTGTAAATTCTTTAAGCCATGCTCCCAAACAGAAGGAAAAATAAAGGAACCACAGCTGTTGGGGCAATTTATTGTCATCTTCAACCTTAGTAGCAAAGACATTCTGTAGTTCATGGGCTTAAACTGAAGAAGCGCTCTGCAGTAGATTTGGAGGAGATTTGCTGACCTCGCAAGGGGTGCCCAGGGAGAAGTCAGACATCACAGACCTCAGAGGTTTCCGAGGAACTGCTGGTTCTGGGCCTGACAACAGCGCAGGCAGGTGCCGGCTGCCCTCCCTGGTTCTGCCCCGGTGCGCCTTGGGGGTCTGTAGCTGGGGGCTCTAAGCCCTTGCCTTCTGCCTTCACACACCTGCCCCTCCTTCCACCCCACCTGCCTCTCTCTGGTGTGCTAGAGGGAAGATGATTAGAACCATGGCACTGTTGCTTTTAAAAGGCTGAGGCCAAATATTTACCTACAGGATGATCTAAACCATACTTTGAAACATGCATGAATGTACAGGAAGAAAATATAAAAATGTTAACTAATAGTGGTTCTCTCTGGATGGAGGGATCACGAGTGCTTTTCTTTTCCTTAAAGAACAGAGAGGAGAAATGCCCTCCTAACAGCCAGTGACCCCAATTTAGCTGAGCTCAGACCCAGGCGCCTGCCACAAAGCCCCCAGGAAAAGGGCGCTCACACATGAAGTTAGCTCAGCCCAGGTGATGACATCAAGGTGAAAGAAACTGCCGTCCTGATATTTAAAAGAAAATCAGCCCAAGGTGGACTTCAGCACAGACAAGCTTTTTAGAGAAGGCAGTGAGCCTGGAGCAGGGCCCAGGGTTTATTGATAGAAGGCTAGGTCTTGCCCTCGTTTGGCTGAAGCACGCAGCCAGGCCTGTCCAAGGCAAACACAGCCGCCGACCCAGCCAGCCTTGAGGGCAAACCCCACTCTGGGCTGTTTGTCGGCTGGGGGCCACTCAGCACCCACATGGGATTCTTGGCTCCCTCCTCCGTGATCCATCAGTGGTGATTCTGTTCTAGACAGAGCCCTGATAGAGCGTGCCAAAGTTTCCCACCCGAGGAAGGGGGACGGCACTGCTTCCAACTATTCAGACTCGGGACACCTCTTTACTGCTAGCAGACCCCATAGGCAGCAAAGCCTGGGCCCTGTCCCGAGGCCTTTGCCCGCCATACTCGGTGCTGGCTAAACAGCTCTAGGACAGGGTTGCTCAACCTTGGCACTACTGACAGTCTGGGTCAGATAATTATTTGGGGTTCGAGATGGGGAGGAGCTGTCCTGAGCACTATAGGTTAACAGCATCCCAGGCTTCTCTCTGCTAGAGGCCAGTGACAGCTGTCCAATTGTGACAACCAAAAATGTCTCCAGAAATTGCAAGATGTTCCTGGATGGGGGACAGAATCACTCCCCGCTGAGAACTGCTGCTCTAGAGGAAGGAATAGGGAGAGAACCAAAGGGGAGCTCCAAGAAGAGGTGAGAGGAGCAGGCCTTCAGGATGGGGATGGGGAAGTTTTGGGGGAGCAGGAAAAAGAGAGAGTTGGCAGATCCCAAAGGGGAAAAAACAGGAAAACATTAAGTGTTTAAATAATATTTTTAGGGCATTTTTAAAAAATATGGTATTCTATATAACTTCTCTCCTCTTCTAAGAAAACCTTCAGCACAAACTACATCACTCATCAGTACTTTGGGAGTCAGATTTGTCTCCCCTCCTTTCCCCTTTCCCAACCCTAGATAGACAGGTTCTGGCTATGGGCAAGTCCTTCCCAAGGGGCCTGTTTACCTATGACTACATCATGAACAGTTACTACTCCAAAGTCTGTGGAGGATTACAACATTTTTAAGGGTTTATTTTAGAACAAATTCAATCTCAACCTTATAAAACCATGCATCATGCTTGCTTTCTAATAATGCATTCCTGGTGAGAAAAAAGGGAAACAGCAGGGAGGCATGGAACACCCATGGGCAGGGCAGGTATTCGAACATCACTGATTGTTGGAAAAAGCACACAAATGGCTATTCTGAGGACTGGGGGCTGCTTACAAGTCCTTTAGGATTCTAGTCAGGGAAAAAAAAAAACACTTATCTAGAGCCTGGGATCCCCTGTTGTCTTTCCCAGCATTATGAGGGATGCCTTTCCCTCATAAACAAGATATTTCTTTGTTTAAAGTCTCACTCTCCTACTCTCCTGTAAACACAAGGAGGGCAGAGGCCATGACCATTCCCTTCGTCACTAAGTTCCTGGCATTCCTGTGCCATTTGGGCCTGGCACATGGTCACTCTCAAAATGTATTTGATAAAAGAATGGTGTCCTGGAACATTTCTTACTTCCTTGACCAGCAACCTTCCACTCAGGTGTTAAGGCCTGGCTCAAATGTCACCTCCTCTTTCGAGCCTCCCCTGATTTCTCACAGCAGAAATTGCCCTGTCTCCAAAACACTTTGTTCATGCTTTTGTTACAGTGTGCATCACAGTACGTACTAATTGGGTATATTCTGCCTCCCCTGCATTGAAGGCAACAAACAGTGATGTATCATTTATTCTCTCTCCTCTTCCTCACTGCCTGGCACTTAGTAAATGTTCCATAAATGTTTGTCCAGTGCAAGAATCAGTAAATACACTCCTCTGTTTCCATTCCAAATCCCAGGCATCAAAAGTTCAAACATGTTATAATCATCAAACCCAGCTGCTTTGAGCATCAGTTTCCTGGTTGTCTAAAACAGGGAAGGAGCATTTCCCCAGCCCCTCTGAAGGCTGACCTGCCCCAGCTGGCTAACTGGCAGTACGGACGAATGTGTTCACCAAGGCTCAGCCCCACCATCTCCACTGTCCCGAGGTTAGCCCCTGTCAAGGGCCCAGGCTGTGGCCTCATAGGAGCCTTCTCTGGGGCCCCACCCCCACATCTCTGGATCAAAGCCCTAAGGAGACTCCTGCGTATCTACAGACTTCTGCATGCACTGCCTCTGCCCACCTCCAGTCCCTTCTGGAAGGGATATGTCTGCAGACCCCATCTTGCCAGAGGGGAGCCTGACATCCAGCACATGTGGAACACTGTGCTCCTGGGAGAGAAAGTGGAGCCAGGGCACCTGCAGAGGCTGTCCTCAGTCTGGCCTGCGAGCTTTGCTGCCTACCTGGCCGAAGGCAGGGGTGAGGGTGCTCTCTGGAGAGGGCCTGTCCTGGGATGGGCCTTCCTGCTGACTGCAGTCCAGCTGGATCAGGCTGCGGCACTCCGGGTGGCAGGTGAATTTACAGTCTGGTGGGAAGGAACCAAAGAGGGGGTGAGGGTCACACAGAGTTTCTACCCATTTCCACCCAGAGAAATAGCCTGGGAGCCTGGGTATAGCTCCTGGAGGAAAGAGCAGTGCAAGAGAGAGGCAGAGGATTGTGTTTTTAAGAGAGCACAATGTGAGGATGTGGCAGCAGTGCCACCACTAATGGTCAAAGTTAACAAGGCCTTCACACATTTGCAAACTGTTTTCACCTGTGCTGTTTTTGTGTGCCCCTGCAATAATTATAATTGCCCCTTTACAGAAAGGAAATTGGCGCTGAGGGAAATTAGTGATTTCTTCAAGGTCAGATCATCTGGGCACAAGCTGGTGCCCTTTCTACTAATTTACTTTAATCACCAGGTCCCTGGCTCTCTGGGGGAAGACTTGACTTTTCTGGGCCTCATTTTGCTAATCTGTAAAATATAGGTAATGTCTGCCCTACTCATTGCACAAGGATGTTCATGGTTACAGAGGAGAACATGTCTTGTAAAATGAAATTGTCTCTGGAGACAAAGGCATTATCATCATTCAGAAAGGGTGTATCCCCCTCTAACCCTGCCCAGTCTAGAAATGTGGGGATGGCTATTCTAACACAGGAGAACAAGCCCTCAGGAAACACCCCAACAGGTGCATCAGGGAAGAAAAAACACACAGTATTCACTCCCAAGGAAGCAGAAACGTAATAACTAGAATTGAAAAGAACCTTGGGACCTACCTACAGAAGGGGAAACTGAGGCCCAGAGAGGTAAATTGAGTCACCCAATAACACCGCGCTCCTCAGTGGCAGAGCCAAGGTTGCTGATATTTTCCAGCTTTCTTGAGGGCTTTCTCTGGTTCCTCCATGATAGAAGAGAAGTGAAGTCAACAGAGCTGGAGAAAGTGAGGCAGGCAAGGAGAGTCTGTGTGTGGTGAAGGTGGAGGTGAGGCAGGAGTGAAGAAAAGGTCCATCTGCAGGCAAAATGCTCAGGTGTAAGGTATGGTTCCTATTGATCACTGCTGGGTCAGCTAGGCTCACCTGTCCTGGAGGTGCCCTGCTGAGGGAAGGGTGCTGGGCTCTCTGAAAAGTTTTCCTTCCTAACTGTGAAACCAGGTGCATGGGGACCGGTTGGGGTGGTAGAGAACATGACAGCCTGGACTTTTGTGGATAGTCTGAGATTTAGAGGACCACTGTGGCCTTTTGGCTGCTAAGCGTTCACGGTCTCTGAGACTTCCTTCTAACAAAACTTAAGCACATTTGCTTTCCTTTTTAAAGCTTCCAGAACACACTTTATCTTGGGGTGGGAGTGGAGGCTTCTCTTCTCTCAAAGCCTGGTTTGAGAATGAGACCCCCACTCTCCTCAGCTGCCCCTTCCCTTACACTCCCAGAGATGAGAACCTGGGCCACGTTTCTTGCAAGGGTTTTGCCACTCATGTGTGCATTGGGGCACCTGACAAATGTGCCAAGTCCAGAACACTGCCGCCTCCTTACATCAATGGTCTGAAGTCATCTGAGATGAACACCTTTCTGGGATGGTGTTTAGAAGCTCTGCCGCTTACCTCCTGCAGGCCTGAAGGGGAGGCCCACAAATGTCCCCTCCTTCAGAGTCTGCCCTTCTCTAGGCCTTAGTGACCTCTCCATAGAGGCCCCTCATCTCACCTGAAGATGGAATGAGTGAAGCCGATTCTCTGAGGTATGGGCCCTGTACCTGCAGGTGCCCACGTGCATTTCTGCTCCCCCTGTCTCCCCACCCCCACACTGGGCAGTCTCCTGCCCAATACAAGGGCCACCTCTATTGCCCCACTGCCTCACTCCTGAGTAGGGAGGACAGAAGCAAATGTGCAGGCCAAATTTTTCCTGTCTGCAGTGCCCAGAAATGCCAGGGCTTTGATAAGGCAGCACCGAGGTCAGAGCCCACAGAGCCCAGCATTGTTCCCGGGCTCCAGTCCTGGGACACACCTGTTCAGCCTCTGGCTGAGCTCTGAGCGATAAAGAATGCTCTGGCGATGCCAAGACCTGGTACAAGGAAGAGGAGGAAGGACTGGCAAATATCCCCACTCCAAGGGGAGCAAGGGCTGCCAGCTCACAAATGGGAAAGGCTCTTCCCTCCTCTTACAACTCCTTGTACTGCTGACACTGGCAGTCTATGTGCATCTGAAAATCTCTCAATTCCCTTCTCTATCTCTTCTCTGTCTCTCTCTCTGACACACACACACACACACACACACACACACCTTGAAAACAACACCCAAACCTCAGAAAGCTCTTTTTATGGGCCCGATGCTGAGCTAGGCAGAGCTGGGGAATAGAAGACTCAAATAAGAGTGTTGTGGGATTTTTTTTAAAAAGCATGTTTGAGCACCACCAACTTCATTCTATCAGACCATGTAATCACAGATTGTGGCAAAACCACTGAGGCACATTTTGATAATTCCTAGCTGGTAGAAATTCCAAGCCCAGGGCTTTTAGGCCAACAGAGATTAAATCAGAGCCCCCATGTCCTTCTGCAAGCATGCAAGCTAGACCCACCGGCCACAGCCAGTAGCTGGTAGGCCTGAGGGAATGTGAATGGGGATATCCATGGGATCCCAAAGACAGAGCCATGTCCAACTGGGGCCCAGTGGTTAAACCCCAACAGAAGATCTTTCCCTCAAGGCAGTTCATCACAGGACACTGCCAAACCAATCCCCAGCCTTGGTAACCCATCATCCTTTGCAGCCTTCAGTTGGTGCTCAATTTGCATGAGGAAAGAGAGGAACCCTGGGTTGAGCAGAGCCACGCGGTCCACGTGGAAGGGCTCAGCCTTCCCTGGCTGGCCAAGGCCACCACCTGCGGCAGGCTGTGGCAGGAGCAGCAGCCACACCTTGAGCGCAGGCTTCGGTGGGCCCCCTGCTAGCCTGAGGGTGAGGGTGAATAAGACAGGACCCTCATGGAACTCAGGCTAGCTGGGTGGACAGGATACGTGAAAAGGTAACTGAGTGAGACAGTGTAAAGCAGGGCCCAACTATGGCACAGATGTAGGAAGTTGGTTCAGGGAACAGACAGACACCTGCCACCAGAGCAGTCAGGGAGGCTCCCTGGCAGGGGAGGCTCTGGGGACCCTTAAAGAATGGATCAGACCCCGGTAACTCATTTTCTCTGATCACAGGGTCCAAGACTAGGCAGGGGGTTCTGACATCACAAAATAGATATAAAAAGATTAGGGAGCAATATTCCTAGGACCTAATTGTAGTCTTTGGGGAAGAACTGGTATTTCTTGAACTTAGTATTGTCATCTATAAAAGAGAATTATCCCTTCCCCTCTCCATCTCACCCTTCCAGCTATACCCCTTGTCCCTATTCCCAGGGGATCTTTTGAGGTGGAAAATGTGCTTCTAGGTTTGGGAAGAAGGAGCCTATGGAAAGAGAAGGGACCAGCTGCAAGGAGGAGTGGTGAAGACAAACCACAATCAGTGCCCTTCTCCCAAGGAGGGAGCTGTGAGCCAGGAGCAAGCGAGGGCTCCTGGGCCAGATCGGGGACACAGAGACCTGAGGCCGAAGATGTAGATTCCTAAGGGCACCATCTCCAGGGAGCAGCAGTGGGCTGGCCGGGGAAGGAGGCAGGGCTTCCCCTCCTTCCGCCAGCCCTGCTCCTGGCCTTCATGGACCCTGAGGGCTCTCCCGAGGTCCCCACCATGAACAAGAAACTCAGGCCCAGAGGTCAGGGCAACCCACGGCCAGAATGGTCATTCCTGCTTCCATTGCTGCCCAGAGGACGTGAAGCCGGCAGGCGGAACTCCATGTACTAGGAGCATGTTCTTCCCAATGCAGAAGCTACAAACCTTCCTTTAATCCTCAGGGCTGCCAAAGTTAGTTCCTGCCGCACCCCAGTTGCAAAGGTACACACGCACGCATGCATGCACACACACACACACACTTTTGAGTGGCTGCATAACCTGAGCAGCTGAGTTTTCTGACCCAGAAGCATTCTGTTGATAAGGAACCCATAAGGCCCTTTCACCCTGTAGTTGCACGTAAGATCCCCGGATAACGCAGAGCGCTGTCCACTTCACTCCGCCTCGCCTCTGGCCCAGGCTAAGTTGGGGCAGCGGAAGGGGAAAGGTGGGGGGAGGGGGTTCGTACCAGGATACAGAGCCTGGTTTGCAGCAAGCCCATCAGCCTCCTTTGGGGTCACTTCCCCTAATGGGCAAAGCAACCTCTGAGGTCCAAGGGGTAGTAGGACAGCTTCTGAATCTAGGACCCCAGTCCCTACCTTCCACCCCTTCTCTGGGCACCCCAGCCCTCCTGGAGAAAGTCAAACTCAGGGCAATCATTACCCCTCACCGCCACCTCTGCCCCTGGCCTCCAGTCCCTGCTTAACCAGCTCTGTGATGTTGGGTAACTTACTGAACTTCTCTGAGCCTTGATTTCCTCAACTATAAAATAGGAATAATAATAGCCAGTTCATGGGCTTGCCGTGAGGGTTAAATGAGATTCCTGGTATAAAGCACCACATGGGAGACCTGGCTTGTGGCAGCCCCCAATTATGTTCCATACAACCCCTCTCCCCCAGCCATGACCCACCACTCAATTCCTTCCCACACACCGAGCTCCTGGTGGATAACCTATAGTCTTACCAACCTTCCCCCTGCTAGTTATTTCCAAATCAAGCACTCAAATAGATTTTAGTTGTAAAATAATTTGTCCTTAGGCACTACAGGGAAATCAGAAAAATAATGTGCACTGGAAACCTGCAATGTTACAGGAGTTTTTTAAAAGTGGGAGTAGGGCTTGTCCTGAGCCTGCTGAACAAGTCAG
Organism: Bradypus variegatus; assembly: GCA_004027775.1. Taxonomy (NCBI): domain Eukaryota; kingdom Metazoa; phylum Chordata; class Mammalia; order Pilosa; family Bradypodidae; genus Bradypus; species Bradypus variegatus. Next base: position 10,440 of record PVKY010001278.1, read on the forward strand.
TGGGACAGTCCTCAGTCTCACGCCCCTGCCTTGGCCCCTTTCTCAGACATTTCCCGGAGCATCCCCCTTTCTTGGTCTGGGTCAGTCTACTGCAGCCCCTTGGCTGGACCAGCTCCAGCCACTGACAGACGGAGGCCACTGCAGCAAGCCCCGCCTGGGAGCCCCTCCATCGCCCCCGGCACCCTGTCTGTCCCAGGCCGGGCCCAGGCCTCTTCCATGCCCACAGCCCCTGCCTGCTCCCCCAGCCTGCAAAACTGCTCGCCATCTGGCCCCAAGGTTCCCCCTCAAGCCTCAGCCCTTCTTGCAATGGACCCAGCAGCTCCCTCTTAAACACCCCATCCCCTCAACTGTTCCCAGCTGCACTCCTGAGTCCATCCTTCCCCCAGCCCAGGGAAGGACCCTTGCCCCAGGCCCTGCTCTGTGTCTGAGGAACCCCTTCCCTGTTAAGCACGCAGAAGGGGGTGACTGTGGGTTGGCTGAGGGAGTAGAGGAAGGGATAGTGCCCAGCCCAGCGGAGGTGGAGAGACCCGAGTGTGAGTGCTGGCCTGGGCTGGCGCCCTAACTCCTTGGGCCTCAGTTTCCCCATCTGTTAAATGGAAGTGATGACAGTACCTACCTCACAGGGTTGCTGAGAGAATCAAATGAGGTAATTATGTAAATCACTTAACACCACACCTGATACAAAAGAACAGTTCAGTATCAGCTGTTCTTCCTACCTGGCTAAAATCCAAGCGTAGCCTCACCAGGGGCCATAGCACCAGGCGACCGCATCCCGGGAGCCTGTCTGTGCCCCGCCCCGTCAGCACCCCCGGACCGTCCTCTAGGCCTCTGCTGAGTCCTCATGCAAGACCTACGCTCCTCAGGCCTCTCACGGAGCCCCTGTCCCCAGCTGAGCAGGGGCAGCCCCAGGTCCCGCTCCCTGCAGAGGTGAGGCCCCAGGGGTCCCTGCGGCCAGTGAGGGGCACACACCCCCACCTGGAGAGGCGCCGCTGCCTCCCCGGGACGTCCCTACTCCTTTCCTTACTGACCACCCCTCTCCAATATCCTTCTAAAATCTTGCTCTGGCTTCCAAAAAGAAATTGGTAACACCCAGTATCAAAGAGGATGTGGGGAAATGAGAAGGGTCTTACTCTGTTGGTAGTACCATTTCCTGCAGAAATTTATCCTGAGTATGTATTTATCTGTATCTAAAGATGTCATCACTAAAATGTTCATCACCTAGTTGTTCATGACAACAAAATGCTAGGAATATCCTACATCCGGCTCTAGGGGGCCAATTAAAAGTATGGTATATTTTTAAATGGAATCCTACCAAACCAGCATAAAAAATGATGTTGATTTTTTTAAAAAGATATAGCATAGTATCAATAAAACTGGAAAGATGTTCACGGCATATCAGTGAGTGAAAAAAAGTTGGGTGTTATGTAAACTATATAAAAATGTACAGATACCTATATTTACATTATGCACAGAGAGATTTACATTATGCACAGAGAGTAATGTCCCATAATTCCTTGTTGTGAGTAATGGGATTTCAAGTGTTTTTCTTTCTTTATAGTTTCTAAATTGTTTAAATCTTTATAATGAATGCAGATCCTTTGTTAATGGGGGAAAATATGCCACAAAAAAGGGAACTAAGGAAAATCAGGTACTCGCACTGTGATGCCAGCAGGTTGCATCGGTCACTGCCTACTGTGTGCCAGGGACTTTATATACAGGATTTCACGGAAGCCCGATGTTAGAGAGGAGGGAATGGAGACTCAGCGAGGTTAAGTGCCTTGCCGACGGTCTCATCCAGGGAGTGGCAGAGCTGGGAGTGGAAACCCTCGCACCCGGCTGCTTCTCAGTGACTGCTTTCAGGGAAACCCATCCTCCGAGCTGTCACCCCACTCGGTCCTGGATCTGCCCACCCTGCTGTACTTGAGGCCAGGGATGGGCTTTCTTGGGGAAGGAAGCAGGGTGGCCGGAGACCAGAAAGAGCCTGGGTTGAAGGGATATATACGGACTTTTCCCCTCCGGGCTAGCAGAGCCCTCCCCAGGCCTCCCCCTCATCCTTGGAGGGCAGCAATGGGCTAGTTCACAGCTCCCCTCCCAGCTAAGCCAAGATGCTCAGCTTGGGAGGCTCCTGGGGCACTGGGGGCTGCTGAACCCACTTGTATGGTGTCTGTCTGCTCCCTGGATTGGTTCTCCATCCATGACCCCTTCATCTCCGGGATGCCACATTTAGGAGACTCTGAACTAGCCTGGCAGCAGCAAAAGGTTCTTGCTGTAGAGCCCAGGACAGCTTCACCAGAGAACCAGCTCTTCAGGTACAGTCAAGCTGCATGAGGTGGTGGCCTCGGCTTCCCAAGACACTGCAACAGTGCCTGCCCGCCTCATCATACCAAGAGCTGAGGCTGCAGACTCTCACCAGAATGGACAGCAGGCCCCAGCAGCAGCCACCTCGTAGGCTGGTATCAAATGCACCCTCCCAGAAGCTGTAAATCAGAAAGCTTCAGACAGCTTGTGTGGTCCATGGAAACACATCGCTTAACGAGTATGATTGAGCTCTTTGGTTTTTATTTTTTTTACAAATACACTGGAGAATTATGCAAGGCTACCAGCATTGGCTGCAGTCCTGGCCCACAAGTCTGCACACCCCTTTGCAGCTGGTCCAGTGATGGCAGAACTTTTCATCTCTCCTTTATTGCTTACTATGACCCCTGCGTTATCTTCAAAATAAAGGAACATGCTGTCTTTTCTCCAGCATGACTTTTGTTGTCAAATTACCACTACTGGATGTACCTTCTTTCTGAGTTCTGGTTTGCCCTCCTTGACTGTGGCCATCACCATGCCAGCCACACCAGCAGCAGGAAGCCTATTTAGCTGTCCCCTGAGCCCCTTTACAGAGACAGTATACAGAGTTTTGGCTCCCATGTTGCCAGAATAGTTGATCATGGCTCCTACCAGAAGACCCAGGGAAATCTGGAATTTTGCACTGGAGGACCCACCATGTCCTCACTTGAGGACCTTGAATGCCGGGAAAGGACAGAAAGCATGATAATCGAGCTCTTTGAGAGCAAGTATGGGGGAAAGAATGCAATCGGGAGTGGAAAGTGGAAGGAATTTGACCTCTGGAGTCACACAGATCAGATGCCTGGACAATCTAACCTTGGGTAAACAAGGGATTTGTTTAGCCTCAGTGTCCTCATCTGCAAAATGGGCGTAATAATATCTTCCTTGCCAGCAGAGTTGTTGCCAAAATTAGAGAAAATGCATGTCAGGCACCCACCAGTGCTCAATAAATGGTAGCTTTCATTTTCAACCCCCTAAGACCCCCGCTTTGGTTGACTCAGCATGTGATGCCAACCAAAAACCTCTCAAATTTGAGGTCCTCTTCCAGTCCTTTAAAGCAGATTTCCGGCTCATCCACGTTCCTCCCACCTGCTCCCACTGCCCTCCAAGCCCTGCCTTCGATGCCTCAGAGGAGAATGGCAGGGGGATGAGAAGAGAGGTCACAGTGGTAAGTGGGAAGGGGGAGAGATTGTGTCTTGCCAAGCTTGGAGGTCTGCAACAGTTGCCAAAATCAACATGATCTATGTATTTTTCATACTCCCAATGAAACTCCTAGTGAGGCCGGCAGCAGGGGATGGAAACTCCCCACTCCTGGGTCAGGCAATCAGCTCAGGACATCTGCTTCATTACATTTCCAGGAAGGAGTCTGACCCTCTTGAGACTGTGTACTGTAGTTCCTTGTTTCAGAAGACAGGCCACCCCTGAGGGCTCTCAGCATCCCCCACCAAACCCAGAGGGCCTGAAGACACAGAACTGCTTCCTCCCATTCCAACACACACACACACACACACACACACACACACACACACACACACACACGGGGCACACACACACACACACACACACACACACACGGGGGGCAGGGATGTGAAATCAAGTCAGCAAGGCAACAGGTAGGGTCAATGTCATGGAGAGAGGAGCGACCTGGAGGCCAGGCCCCTCTCCTGGGTCAGAGATTGCCGCCCGCCTCCCAAGGACAGACAAGGTGGGCAACTGGACGAGGACTGTAGTCTCTGTGGGAAAAGCCAAGAGGCGATGCACCAGAACATGCTTAAGTTTGGATTAGATGTTCAGTTCCCAAGTAAAATAGAGGGTTGGGATGGGTGGACCTCTGGGAAGCAGGCTCCTCCAGGTCAGGCATGCTGAGCAGAGAACATGCCAAAGAGGGGTGGTGGTGCAGGGGAGCCAGAACATGCCAAAGAGGGGTGGTGGTGCTGGGGAGCCCGGCTGAAATGAGGACATGAGGCAGTCATCGAGAGACCAGCCCAAGATCCTGGTCTCCGCCCCGTCCCCAAATGGCTGTGTCAGTTCTGTGTAATGCAGGGCTGCGTGGGGTTGACACGAGCACTTTTAGGTGACCTTTTTGTACAGGAGGGAAAGGCAAAAAGTCCTGTCCAGTTGTTACTCAAGACACCAGAGCCAATATTAAAATTCTCTCTGGGACCTTGGTCCTTTGATCTAACATATCAGGTATTCATTCCCCTCTGGCTTCTTGTCACTTTTCCCAGCAGGCTGGATGTGTTCCTAAGCCTCTTCCCAAACACACCAGGACAGTTTGGTGGAATCTGGGTGCCCGGGCTGGTCTGCAGGGGCCTCCTCCTCCTGCCCCACTTGGGTGGTGTGGGTGGGAGGGTGTGCCTCTTGGGCAGACTCCTTCATCTCCAACACAACCACACGTCCCTAGGCTGAAAGCACTGACAGAAGGAAGGCACCAGGGCCAGGCCAGGTGACGCGTGACGGGAGGGGCAGGGAGAGGGAGGGCAGGACAGTGCACAACAAGTTCGGACGGGCGGTGCAAGAAGCCAGGGCAGCGTCGGCAGTGCCTGCCGTGTGCCCAGGGAGGCAGGGCACACCTTCCCACGTGGTCTGTTAGATGCCGCTTTCCTCCTTGGGAATGCTGTACCGTCCTGCCTGGCAGGGTCTGAGAAAGCCCAGGGGCTCCCTTTCCAGAATGGCTTGGAGCTTTCGGAGGCCCGGGTTCTCCTTCCCACCTGGTCTACTTATCACCAGCACAGGGCCCGTAGGACACCTTATGGATGGGAATGGGTATTGTTTTTCATCATCTTATAATTATTATACACACACACACATATATATTTAGAATTAAAAACAAATTTAATAGGGTTGAGTCATTTTCAACAATTCATGCTTCAACTTTAGAGAGTATTAATTGACTCCCTGCTAGGATAATAGAACTCTCCTTCCCAACTCTTCTGCCTCTACAACCCTCATCTTTATTACATGTATATTTTTATATACTTCCAAAGTTTATAACATTTACATTCTCTCGGACACGTTAATTCCCACAGTTGTCTAAAATTAACTGTATTTAAATGGATTCAGTCTTTTTAAAACAGCTAAACACATTTTTTTATTTTAATTAATCTTTTGGTTGACTGGATTTTTTTATATTTATATATTTTTATGCATTATGTCTCCTACTAACAAAGTAAGCACCTTAAAGAGATGCACCCCTGTTTTATTTTCATGCCGCAGCACTGTGACTTTACTCGGCAGGATTTGTTGATGGCAGTGACGACCAGGAGAAAACGTGGACGGAGAAGACAGAGATGGATGAGTCTGCAGACCCTCGGGGCTCAGGTTCTCTTTATAGAGCTCATAGAACATCTCTGAGAATCGCTCATCAGCTCATGATGGTAAGAGGCACTCAGTTGTGGAAGAATGCAAAGGGAAATTTTCTGAGGCTGGATCCCTGAGATGGGCAAGCCAAATGGACCAAGCACCTCACCTGCAAGTATGTGTATGAGATTTGTCATCTGGACCCTGACACCACATCCGAAAAGGTCCAAGTGTGTTTAGGGTATGGCCGTACAGAGAGATGTGCAAAGACACAGCACAGTTTTTGAATGGGGGCAATTAAAGCGTGTGTACCCATCAGAACACACAGACCATTCAGTAGAGTTCTGTCTCCATTCTTTCCACGTCTACCTAGTTCCTAACCAGCTTTTCATTTGTGCACTTAACCATTCACTTATTCAACACCTTTAACCGAGAGCCTACCACAGGCCAATTACTGTTCCAAAGGACAGCCAGTTATACTCAAAAACTTCATGTAACAGGAAGAAGCATATCATATATACGGTTCTACACAGAGAAATCCTATTGTGGTTGTCACCATGGGAAAAAAATAAATCCTACTGCTAGAGTACCTTAAGGAAAGAAAAAAAATATTTTAAAACACCGTAGATTGTTGGGTTCAATAGAATTTAACAAACAGCAACAAGCCTCTGGTATCCGAAGCCCGTGCAGGTCTGCCAGATGCCCTCTTTGGCTTCAGGCCAGCTCAGAAGGGGCCTCCCCTCCTCTAGGCATGTGTCACTCCACTCTGGGTGTAACAGATGCAAAGCAGCAGGCCGCCCACCCCCATCCCGAGCTCTGGCCCCTCGCCACTGATCCCCAGCGCCCCTGAGAAGACATTAGGAGGAGCCGAGCTAGCTGGTAGAGAAACGACATGGGCTTAATAGTGAGGGACAGCTAAGGAAGGAGGAATTTAAAGGGTTTTTTGTTTTTGCTTTTTTTAAAGGGCAGATGCCACCTGTAAGAGGAGGCCCAGGGCGGCCCAGCCTCTTGCTAACCTTGAATATATTATGGAAGTGTCCCACAGATCCCAGAGAGAAGCATAGCCGAATAGGTCAGAAAGAAGTCCTGGCTGGGTATATGCAGACCACAGGATGGTGGGTGAAGCATACACAGATGTACAGGGATCAGTGCACACTCAGGTGCGTGCACACAGGTAAGCCCAGTCTGAGAGCCAGAAGGTCACAGGAGGCCAGGAGTAGACAGGTTCAGTCCTTTATGGGACAGCCAGGTTCTGCACACAACTGGTTTTTCCACATCTGCTTTGCAGGTCATTCAAAGGACCAATCAGCAACTGGGTGAAAGCTGACTTCTTGCTTCTTGCAGCAAGAAGAAAAGTAAATAGATGACGTCTGAGGACCCTCTACGGGAGACACACAAAGGCTTCTTTACAGCAGCATCCCTGCAGCCAGGACCACCAGAGACTTTGGAAGAGACCCAAGCCTGTTTCCCACTGACCCCCCAGTAGCCTTTTAAAACGATATATGACTTGCTCCTTGGCAACATGCTAGCTTTGTGCCTAACGATGCCCTGTGGGCTAATCTCGTTTGCCTGTTAATTACGTAGTGTAGTACACTCAATGATAGGAATTTTTCCAAAGACTGTGTTTAACACCCCTCCTCCACCTCTGCCTGGACAACCTTCACATTCTCTCTTCCACAGAGATGCAGGCAGCCCACCTTTTCCCAGGTGCAGTGGGAGAGCAGGCAGCCATGCTGAGAGCAGTTGGTAAGAGCCTTTCTGAGAGCACAAATAACAGCAGCTCCCAGTGAAGGGCTTGCTGTGTGCCAAGCGCTGCATCAACCGCTTGACATCCGATATCATGTCCAATCCACAGAACACCAGCTTGAGGTTGGGATTCTTTATTCCACTTTACACTTGGAAAAACTGAGATGCAGAGAGGTTAATCTGTACAAGGAAGGCCTTACAACCAGGAAGTGGTAACTCCAGGATCGAGACTCAAGTCTGCCTGGCTCCAAGCTCGTTTCTTAAATGCTGTCCGCCAGGCTGCTCGTGGAGTCCTGGGAGCGAGATGAGACATTCTGGAAACCCACAGTGTGTGGCCTACTGCCCCCAACGTCTCCGAACTTCCGGTCTTCTCCCCTCCTCTTCCAATCAATGGACTCATGTTAAACGAGCACATCGTAGCTACAGTGCAATACTGGCCCCCACCTTAGTGCGGCCACTCCAGGCCTGATTGATTTTATTAAATCTATAACTCCTTGGGCTGAATAACAAAGGAGCAAGGAAATGATCTGTTGAATAATTCTTAAGTGTGTATGTGTGGGTGGGGGCACCAAGAACGTGCATGAGCACATAGTGAGCATTTAAATTGCAAGACTCGGTGTCCACCTAGCCTCTCAGTGAAGGTCACAGTATATATTAGGCTATTTATGAGAATAAATTATTCAGGCTGGCTAAAGAGTATCTGTCTGCATATGGGTATTAGGGCTGGCTGAACTAAAATTCCCAATTCTCAAGAGGTAAAGCCTTAGAAACTTTATATTTTCATTGTCAATATCATATTGTATTTTAAAATCTGCCTCCAAAAACTTTTCATTTTAGTTCCATCCCCAAGCCTTACCATCATGACCTGCCTAGATCCCCACCAACTGTGTATGGGAACCGTGTAGGAACGAATGGGGCAGGGAGCCCCAAGGAAAGCTTATGCACCCCAAAGATGTTGAGTCTTTAAAGAGAAGCAGTTAAAGGTCACTTCGGTGCACAGAGGCTAGCAGTGAGGGGTCCCAGGCCTGGCCACGCGGCTCTGACCTTTAGCAACAAGTCTTACTTCTCCAAACTGCCTCATCTGTGAAACGGAATAATCCCTTTCCCTTTCTCATCATATAGGGATCTGGAGGGAACAAACGAGAGCAAAAACCAACAAATGTGAAGCTTCAAGTCTCTAGCAGAATGGTGCCACAGCAGTGGAAGATGCTATAGACAGTGTGACACAGCAGACAGAACCCTAGGCTGGAGGCTGCTGCCGGGGACCCCGGCCTGGGCTGCCACACAAACAGCCTCCTGCGGGCCTGTTACCTTTCCTAGGAAAAGGGGAGTAGAATGACTTAAGATACGCAATAATTAGAATGACTGTCTTCTCTCCTTCTCATGTTCACTCAGCTCTACACTGTCCCATTATCCTTCCCCAGAAGCAGTCAGTTCACACACTAATTAACACCCAGTTGCTGCCTGAAGCTGGGGCTCCTGTCAGCTGTGTCCCACCCGGTGGCCCTGACCCTACACAGCCTGCCTATTGGACCTTGTTGGGACTTCACACACAGCTCCATTCACCATGCAGGTGACAAACCTTTGCTTAGGAAATCTCACTGCCCCCGGACTCTCGGAGGGCTGACTCAGCAGCTTGGCAAGGTCTGACACCCCTCAGGGCTACGGGATGGGCCGAATAGAAATCAGCGGCTGCCCAAGATGCTCATGCTCCGCTAGCCCAGTCACCCTGATTAAGATGACTGCTTGGCCCTAATTCTCAGCCACAGAGAAGCTTTTAAAACCCACTGCCAACACGAGGCCTCTGAGATGGGCTGAGCCTGTCCCTCCAGGCCACCTACAGGGTGACCGCACCTGAGTCTTGGTCCCCACACAGTCAGGAGGACCAAGGGCTGGTGTGAGCTCAGCATTAAATACCAGGCTGCTGCCAGGATCCTGCACAGTTGTCCTCACGGGAAGGCCACACTCAGATGCCTAGAAACCCAAACACCCCGAAGGCCCTCCAGCTGGAGCAGCTGGGACCTACCACGAGCCAGCCGGGCCTCGCTCCGGAGCCTCCACAGGATCTGCAGCTTTTCCGACACCGAGTGGCTCTTGGGGAGCCTGCGGAAGAGCCGCTGGAGCCGCTTGGTGACTGTTCCAAAGCAGGCAGCAGCAGCCTCCTGGTTCCGGCACTCTGTCATCCCGGCTGTGGAGATCAATAGCTGCTCTCCAGGCCTGGCGTCAGGATGCAGTGCCCCAGTGGGGGCGTCACTGGCTCCAGGAGGGCTCCGGGCCTTGAGGGGGGTGGGGACTGAGGAGAGCCAGGGCTTCAGCCAAACCAGTCTGGCATCCCCATCCTCCCAAAGTCAGTCCCAGGCACCAGGGGCCTTGGGGTCTGGCCCTGCACAGACTGAATGATGCCTCCTCGTTCCCAGCTTTGGTCCTTTCCCCTCCACCTCCCCCAGTGGAAAACTTTCTATTCCTGGGGCTTTTAGTGTGATAAGATAAAAATGCCCCCACCAAACAGGCTGCAGTGAAGAGCCTGCCCTGAGCCTCCTCACTTCTCAGTCACGCCTGTGAGTCTGAAAATCAGTGTCTCCGAAGTTTCAGCAGACCTCACACCACATTCCCGGCCCCGGAGCTCCTTAATGGATTTCTTTGGGGATGGTGGATTAATAATGCTTTACCAGCTTTATAGGCTCCTAAGGGACAACCAGGGCTAATTCACATCCTCCCGTGCTCGGTGGAGGGCGGGGGAAGAGCCGCAGCTTTCAGCTGCCTGCCCTACTGTAAGGGGGCAGGGTTCCTTTAAGAGGGACAGACCATTTATCTAAGACTCAAAATCCAGATACCTGAGCAGAGAAGAGGGACAAGCAAATGTATGTGAGGAGGAAAGAGAAAACAAGAAGAGAGTCTCTCATAAAAAGGGAAGAAACGTTGATCTCTTGCCCTAAAACAGTGCTCACCGGGCATCACCTCACTCTCTGACTCCCAGAAGCAGCCAAGTTCTAGTGGAAAAGTTCCTGGAGGCCCTGCTGCCCAGGCCAAGGCAGAGGACTGGCAACCGACGGGCAGCCAAGCCTTCCAGGAGAGCCACTGTGGAGGGGCGGCTGCTCCCTGGCCACCCGGATATTCCAGAACTCGCCAGCCAATATCAGCCAGCAGGTGCTGGTTTAGGATGCAAGAGAGACGCTTGTTCTTTAACCAGAGGAAATGCACCTCAGAGTACTCGGGGACTCACAGAAGCTGTACTCTGGTCATCTAGCATTAGGTCCAGGAAGTCAAAACTCACGAGTTCAGATGTGAGCCCTCTTATTCTCTGTGGCCTCCAATTCTAGCTCAATGCCTTTAAGCTGTAGTTTTTCCCCTAGGTGAAAGAGAATGCTGAATTGCATCGTTTCCCAAAGGCCATATTTCTGGGCCTAATTAGAGAAGAAAATGTCAGTAGAACAAATCTAAGCTCCCACTCTCATCCTCCAAATGGCTCAGCTACCTCTTGCCCTTCTCACAGAAAATCTGGCCAGGAGGTCCGTGTTCTAGATCACCCTTCAGTAGGGAGGGCCTCGGCACCTGCTACAATAATGCGGAAAGCTTGTTGGTAGGCTCAACAATAAAGGCACATTGTTTACAAGTCATTTATTAATATAGAAACATCCCAAATGCCACCTCCTCAGGCCTGGACATGGTCTTTCTCCCTAATCCTTCCTCAGGGAGATGGGCTGCCCATGGATTTTTGTGACCCTTGAGTTTACCCAGGAAGCACTGCCCCAGGAGGGAGTCATCATGAGTCCAGATCCTGAGATGCCACTCGGGACCACCAGGCAAGGATTGGGAGCCAAGGTTCCTTCCCCCACCCCAAATGTGACCTTTGCATTTAAGATCTCCAAGAGGGTGCCCAAATTCCCATCTGGCTGAGTACAGACAAGGGGTCACATTCCCATTCTAGCAGTCAACCTCGGAGAAGAAAATACAAGCGTGCTGGGGGTGTTTCAAATATAAGTCACATGTAATGGGGAAAAAAATCTCCTTGAATGCCCCATTTGGGCTCACAGATAGGCTGACCTCATTTCTCTTTTCTCCTCATCGCAGAGCTGTTCTTTGACAGGGTAGGCCATGTGAGAAGCCAGCAGGGGAGAAACGGCCGAGACTGGAGATGGGGCCTTGGGAGGCTCTAGGATCTTCACCCCTGACCCTTTGAAATCTGGGAAGATTTTCCACTGTTGGGACGGTGTGGGAAGAGCACTGTCTAGTGGCAGGAGAACACCTGCAATGACTTCTTGCTACCCTTGACCTCTGAGAATTGAACCCAGATCCTCCATGCTAAAGAAACACATTTTGAAGAAACAGCCTTCAGTGTCTTAAGTGCTGGGGTTATAATGTATTCTCACTTAGAAACCCTCTATTAATACAAAGTTATCTCCAGAATGCTTTTAGAAACAGTCATCATGAGAATAGACTTGCACACATGGCATGCTCAACTTCTTCTCTGGAAACTCTCAAGTTACAGCTGGAATCTCTGAGTTTCTTGGATTTTTAATAATTCCCTCTGTTGCAAAAAGGACATAATTGTTTCAACAGAAGCCACAAAACCTCCAACTTCCCATTCAAATTCAATGGAAAAAAACCCAGCTTTCTCCAAATCAGCAAGAACAGTAGGTGATGCTACCCATTCCCAAATGTGCGCTGACCCAGGGAAATGTAGAGGAAGTCAGAGCCGGGCTGGGAATGGGGCGGCCTTCCCCAGATCTGCTGTTTCCCACGTGGCCACACCACTGCCTGGAATCACAGCCAGGAGTGCCTTATGCAAACTTCAGTTTCTTTTCCAGTCCCAATCCAACTCTCCTCCACCCGACCTGTCCCTTCTGGGTCCCAGTCTGCTAATTCTACTTTGGGTCCTGGTTAGTCCTGGGCCATGACAGCTGGTCACAGCCAGGAGGAGGCGCAGAACAGACCCAGTCACCTGCATGCCATGTCCATCCCCTACACACACCTGACACGCACCAACCGGGAGCGCGAGACACACTTGTTCTTTTATCTCGGGGTTTGGAAAAACTTCACCCTTTCTTTGAAGAACTTATGATTTACATAAGCCGGGGATCTCTTTAAAACCCAAAGCTGGAAACAGGCTTAAGTACAGCCAACTCTCAATCATCCAAGGACCAGTCCTCGCACTCACACATGGCTCAGCCACCCCCTTGTTTCACCCTCTTTTTGGCGTTTGTCTGTTTGTGGATATTTTGGCGTTCCTTGGCAAAAGGGAAGCAGATGAGTAAGATCACCCAACTAACGCACGTATTTAACAACATTAGCTCATAAGGCATAATAAAATGCTGTGTTGGGTTCTGGTGCTGGCTTTGCTACTAAAAAGCTGGGGCACCTCAGACAAATCATCGACTTCCCTGAAAGTTCTGTTTCCTCATCTATGAGATGGCTCTGGTTACACCAGCCCTTCCTACCTCACAAGAGTTCTGCAGGGCTCAAAAGAGCCAGTGCATGTGAAAATGCTGTATCTACCACCAAATGGGATAATAGTTACCTCTTGCTCCCACAATTTCTTCACCCTTCCCAACTATTGATGTCCTCATGAATATTTCCACATGAGCGGGTTCACAAAACACCAACTTGTATCTTCAGCAAATGCAATGATTAATTCTTTCCCAGATCCAGCAGAACAAAGCATAAAAGGATTTAAAAAAAAAAAAAGACTGGCAAAGAACATTAGGCCTGATGTTCATGAACCTTCTGTCTGATTTCATGAAACCTGTAGTCTGAGTTCTTAAAGGAAGTGGTACATGTAAGCCAAGTTTTAATTTTCTAGCAGCCCTAGCCAATAGCTACCACAGACATCTACTATAAGACCTGCCCCACCCTGGAAACGTGTTTGTTCAAGAAACAGGGAGGGAGAGTAGAAGGTGGCACGCAGGCCCTCTACCAAAGAGTAAACATGGCCCAACCCGCCGTGGGCACAGGTGAGTGCCCTACCCAGCCCCCTGCCTGCCCATCTGGTGACACATGGTAATGAACAGACTGGACATTCCAACCCCACCCTTCTTGCAAGCCCTCAGCACCATCTCATTTCATTTCTTCCCCCGTATCCTCAAATGTGAGCAGGGCAGTACATATGGGTGAGAAGTCCTGAAAAAAAATCAGCTCCCAGGGGTCTCCAAACTCTGTGAGCTCCCAACTCCCCATCCTTAGCCAGCCTGGAACATTCCCTGGCTGGGCACATGTCTAAGGTGCCAGGAAGGACACCCGCTGTTTCTTCCTCCTTGCTTTCCAAAAAGGGAAATAAAACAAAGGCAAAGACAAAAACCTCACAGATTTCCCTCTGGATTCATCCCCACAAACTTTCTCTGCTCCAGGAACCACAGACAAGCTAGAACGGGCTCTGCATGAACTTGGCCACCCTGGGCCAGAGACCACACCACGGAAAGCCCCAGGGCCCACCAGGCTCTGCCCATGTATCCTCATTGTGGTGTCTGGGGTGCTTCAGAAACACCAGGTATCACCTCCCCAGGTCTTAATCAAGACAGTCTTGGCCTTGGGACAGGCCTACCCATCACTATTCCCCAGCACTGATTTTATTCTACTTAAACCACTGCCCCAGGGAACCAAGCCTTCTGCCCTGTCTGACATTAGCATCTCAGCCTCCTCACTTTTTCCCCAAATCCCCAAAGCTGGCCCAGCTCCCCACTCGGCCCTGAGATCCAGCTCGGAGCACACAGAGAGACACTTGCCAAAACTGTTGGAAAAAAACCTGCAAGTAACTAAATGCAAAACCATCTCCCCAGTTAGGGCTGGCTTTCCTGGCCTCAGCTGCCACCAGCAGCTCCTGACCCAGCTGGGGAGAGCTGAGGCAAGCCCTGCAGGAGGGGCGGGCGGCTGGAGAGGCTGAAAGCCCCCTGCCACCACCATCGGCCCAGATCTGCAAGCACCAGGAGAGGGAGCCCAAGTGGGCTGGTGCTGATCTGAGCTCAGGGAGCCGAACGGCTGGGGTGGGGCTGGGGGGTGATGGCATGCTTTGTATGCCCACAAATACTCCCCCACCCAAGAACACTCACCTCACCATCTGAGGAATGCAGGCAGGAAGAGCCTCTGATGAGGCCAGAGGTGTGTTTCCAGGTTCCTTGTCAGCCTTAATAATACGCTGGGCAGGGGAAGAGTGGCAAGAAGCGCCCATTCATGGGGAAACTGAGGAGCAAGGGGGAGGGGAGAGGGCACAGGCAGCATCCCACGGGAAAGCACACGGGGAAAAGAGCCAGGGCTCTGCCATCGCTGTCCCATCCCAGATGGCAGCCCCTGATGCAGAAGTGCTGGGCACCAGGCCCAAAGGAGGGAAATGGCTGGAGGGCCTGCAGTGGTCCCAGCCCTGTGAAGGCTGCTCCTACCCTGATCTAAGAGGTTCTGACCTTACCTCAGTCTCTAGCAGGGTGGACAGGGGACCCTGGGCAGGTGGCTCCTCCTCTCAACGTGAGACCTCAGCAGAAGCATCTCTGCCTTCTGGCTGCATGAAGCTATTTTGAGGATGAATGTGGCAGTGAGCATGGAAATACTTTGGCCTCCCCAGAGAAAAGGCATTACTGACATGCAGGGAATTGTTCCCGTGCTCACTGTCAACACTGGGCTAGGCTGGGCATGCACCTCAGCCGGCTCTCCTCGGAGCTCTGGCCGCTGACCAGCACACACACACCTTGCAGCTGGGAGCCGGGGCTCCCGAGGCAGGGTCAGTGGACTTCACCTGTCAGTCAGCAGCCCTTGGGACAGGGCTGGAGGCTGTCTTTTTCTGTCACTCAAGACCCCCCTGCCAAGCTGGGCACAGGCTGATATACCAGTCAACTGAGGAGAAGCGAGAGGATCCCAGACCAAACCCTCACTACCGATGGGAGATGTCAGTTCACTTCCATCTAGCAACTAACTCCACAGGATCAGCAGGCGAACAGACACATTCATTATCGAGTCTAATTAGGCTGGCAGACAAGTGGCATTAATCATTTTTGACTGTACCTGGGACTCAAGTCCCCCTCACTCCATAATCAGAAAATTTCATGCTCTGATGCATAAGGGGGAAATCAACCCCACGTTTAATCCTTTCACCTGCATCTTTGGAGAAGACAAGAAGCAGGGAGAAGAGGAAACAGGGGATGCAGCCTGGGGACCGCAGAAGGCCTCTCTCAAAGCAGTCCCTTCCTTCCTCAGGTCCCTTCTCTGTCCCCAAACACACATGTTCCAATAGGAGTTTTCCTAAGAAGTAGAACCCAGTTAGGACCAGGGGCAGGGGAAGGCTTGGGGACAGGAATTCCACCATCTTTAACAACAAATCATCCACTTCCCTGTTTAATTTTCCTAACCCCAAAGTCAAACGTGGGCCTAAATCAATGAAAATACTTCCAGCCACACACTTTGGCCCTGCTGGGTGTGCTGCACAAATACCTTCCAAGAGCTCAAGGTAAATAAATACAGGGCATTCTCCAAGAAGCCTGAAATGAAGACCTTTCTCTGCTGCAGGAAGAATCAATGTCCCCAAAGCTCTTCTGCAAAGAACTCCCTGCAGGGGGTGGCTGTTAACCGGGCCTGGAAGTTCTGCTTAAACAGGCCGATAATGCAGCAACAAGACAGGGCTGCAGAGGCTGGGTCCCAGGCCCCGGGAGATACCAGCTGCGCTGCCCACCACAGGCCCCGAGCCCCTCCCCGCGGGCTCCAAGGCACACTGCTGTCCACACACTCTCCACAGTTAGAGTCTATCACTGGACGGGGGCGGATGGAATGATGAGCCCCAGGCCCCCCCTTTCAACCCTGTAATTCCAATCACTCATTCATAGCTCCAAAACAGCTCCCCCTCCGGAGAGGGACTCTGACTCTGCAGCAGGCACGCCGCGCTCCCCAGCAACATGCACAGTAAGTCTCAGCACTGCCTCCTTGAAGGCAGTGGAGTTCCCCATTTGCCAGACGGTTCCCCCAAACAGTCGCCTTTTAGAAAGGGTGGATTTACAGTCCAGGGTGGTTTACAGATCTACCGCAACGGGATGAAAGGTAAAAGGTGCCTTCCGCAGGAGGAAGGATCCTTGACCTGCAAGGGACATTCCCCGAAAAGGGAGCCAAAGGGCAGCCGGTGAGTTTCTCAGGTTATTTGTTGTTCACTGATCCCTCCTGGAATGCTGACAATGAGGTGTACCACCACCACCCTAAACACACACGGGCACTCACGCAACCTCTCTCTTCTCCCTGTCTTTCTACCAATTCCAACTGGATTTCCCTCCCGAGCTGACAAACATGATTTCTTTAATCCTGGAAATTAATATTAACTCTGAATTTTCACCTGAGCCATCAGGTCTCAGTTAAAGAATAAGAAGTAGGGGTATGCTCAAGGGAGATGCCCTTTTCAGATGACTGAAAAGGCAAGCAGACAGGGGGAGGACAGTTTTCCAAAAGCTTCCCTTACCACGAGCCTGTTTTGCCAACACAGCTCCCATTCAGAGTCAGTCTCCTGCTCAGACAGATGCTGGGCATAGGCCCCTGTTCTTCTGTTTGCTTTCATGAGGAGGGGGACTGAATAGTATAAATAAGCCAACACCTTCATCAACCACCGATTATTAAGACTCTGCCCTGAGCCTGGCATTTTGCTGGGCATGGATGACACAAAGGTGAAGAGCTGATGGCTTGGCATCTCCTATGCCAGACACAGATGGGGTGTTCTTTGGGGATGCTCCTTGGCCACCTCAGCCTCCCCCTCAGGACATGGAGGCAGGAGTGACTTTTCTAGAGGCCACTCAAGACCCTCACCTCCTAAGATGCTCAATCACTTCCTCCCTAAGCCCAGGAAACCAGGCAGAATTGGAAAACTGTATTCCTTGCTTGGAAAGATAATACTAGCAGGTGTCAGGAGCTCTGATTAATTGTTACGCAGTTGTCAGATGGGAAGGGATTAGTAATAATAATAGCATCCAACATTTACATAGCATTTTGCCAGGCACTGTTCTATCACTGTGCATATATATGAACTCATTTAAGCCTCCCCTTAACCTGATGAAGGAGGTAATATTATGATCCCCATTTTGTAAAGAAGGAAACTGAGACCTAGAGATGCCTGGGGTCACACAGAGACAGAGGCAGGATTCAAAGCCAGGCCTTGTAGGCCCAGCCTGTGCTCCTAATCATGGTACAGGTCTGCCCTTTTAAAGTCATATTTCTGGCCCTTGCTTTTCAAAACAAAGATAAAACAAACTAAACCCATCACGGAACTAGACTTTCAACTTACAGACGCTCAGTGAGTTTGATTTGCTGTGTTCCCACCTGCCAGCCCTCATTTGCACATCAGAACATTTCTCAATTGTTCCCAGCCAGCCACAGGTTCACAATTAGTTAAATATTAATAATGACAGAGATTCCTCTCTGTATCCCCTGAATCTGGCTCTACTCCCTCTCCAGTGATCAAACATCCTTGGGACCAGGTAGCAAGGCATTAAACCAGCTATCCAAGGGGGGCACTGGCATTCAGGAAAGTAAATTAGATTTGACCAAGTCCCACAAAGTCAGATGTATCACCAAATGGACCTGGGTTATTGGAGATTCAACTCTCTTGCCACTAGAAGGTATTTAGGAACTAAGCAAAGGAAATAAACAACTCTAGCATGAAGTGAGGATAAATTCAAACACAGTATCCTACATATGCACAAACACATGCAAATATACCCCTGACTCTTATGCACCCAAACAAAAACATCAAACCATGTGCAAAATGCTCAACAATTCATGTAGTGTCCAAATATCAAAACAGTCTGGAATTCCAATGAGGCAGATTTCCTGGGATTCCTGAACAATAACAGTGAGGATACTACGTCTCCCCTGTGTATAGGTTGGTGGACCAGGACCTTAGAGAGGACACAAGTAGCCAACACATCTCTGGCCAAGTTGCTCTGGATTCTTCTGTAAGGTCAGGGGCATTTGCCAAGTGACAGCAGCCCTCCATGTGTGCCCTCAACACCCACAGCACACAACTCTTGAACTGCTCTTTCCTGCTTGATTAGCACCTTAACTGTGAGTTCTGGTGGTGGAGGGTAAAACATCCATTTTGCCCTCCAATCTTCCATCTTCCACTTGGCCCTGGCTAGAGTCTGCGCCCTCCTTCCCCACAGACTGCTGCAGTAGGAGGCACATGCACAGCCTTGGCAGAGAGAGGAAAGGTAGGGGCCTCCTGATGTGGAAGTTATGCTGCCCAATGCAGCAGTCAGATGGGAGATGCAGGGCTGCTGTTGCAGGGGAAGGGCCACTGCAGAAGGATGCAAACCATGACCATTTCAAGAAATGCTTGTTAGAGGTTGTGCCATTGTCTGTGCTTCAGATATTTGAAATATCTATATAAATGAATAAACACATGGCTCTGGGTATGCTTTGCCAAACGCGGCAACAGCAAATATGGGGAGTGGGAAAGAGGGACACCATTAAAGGAATATATACACCTCACTGTCGTAAAACAAAGATAATAACCCCCCAAGAAGACTGCAGATTGGAGCAAATCTACAGGCTGGGTGCCCAATGTTTTAAAGCTAGGCTTTGTGAAAAGTCTGGTTCAGGAGAAGGCTGGAGGGGACTGAGAGCTGGGGAGGAAGGGACCCCACCAGGAGTTGGGTAATTTTAGGGCACAATTTTAGGGTGTAGGAAACGAGGAAGAAGAGGAGGAGGCAGGGCACAGCCAAACACGAAAGCAGAGTCCAAAGGTTTCAGAGGCCAGATTTGGAAGGCAGAAGGGGACACAGGTTCAGGGTGACCTCGGCCTCTCTCTTCAACCTCACAGCCCCTTCCCATCCAAAGCCTCAGCGGGGAGGGCATCCCGGTCTCAACATGTCCCCCTGGAGGAAGGGTTTGAGCCTGTACCATAGGTGGACAAGCAAGCCATTTCACCATTTTCACTATTAAGCAAGGGTCAAAGGGCCATCTCAATAGTGATCTCGCCCCTCCCTCCAAGGTAAGAGACCCTACAACAAAAACAAGAGGGGTGCACGGGAGACACGGAATGACCTTGTGGCCATCAATCCCAACCTGAGTGTATCTGGGGAAGCGAAGGCGCGCGCCTGTCAAGGGAGGTGTATTGGTAAAATACCGACTGCACAGCCATCCGGGCGCAGTGGCCAGTCGTCAGGGATACCGGGCAGGGGACTAAGGAGCAGAGTGTCTCCAAGGATTACTTCCCTTGAAGTCTGGGCCTGCCTTGGAGTCAGAGAGGGCAATGCCACCTCTCTCCCCAACCCCCTCGCAGCCCGTCGCCCCCAGACTGCGGTCTTTCCATGAGACCCTCCCCTGCCCTGCCCTCACACTCACTAGCGCAGCGCAGCGCCTGCCGCAGCACCTCTTGTCCGCACAGGTCACACCAGCCGGGGCCGCCCCGCAGCGCCAATTCCGCGAAGCAGTGCCCCTCGCCTCGCTCCGCTGGGACGCGGGGATCCTGAGGCTGCTCGAAGATGCTCCGCACATCGCGGGGCCGGGGCGCTCCAGGCCGCCGCCGTAGTCTCTGTTGTAGACCCGGCCGGAGAGGGCGAGGAGGTCGGGAAGCCCTGGGTTGGGGCTCCGGGTCCCCCCGGGCAGTCCTCCGGGCGCCGCGCCCCTCATGCGCCCCGGGCGCAGTGGAGAGGGGCGCGCGGGCGCAGCGGCGCGACGACCGGCCGGGGGGCTGTGGCTGCGGCTCGGGGCCGCTCAGGCTCTGCAGATAGCGCGGCGGTTCGGGGTCCAGGAGAAGCGGGTACGGGCGCTGCCCGATGGCCGGGGACGCCATGGCCATGCCCGGCTAGTGGCGGCGGTTGTCTCCTGGCGCGGCGCAGCTCCCGAGCCAGCCCCGAGAGAAGGGGCGGCCCAGACCAGCGCGCCTTTAAAGGGACCGCAGCCGACAGGGCGGGGCGGGGGCGGGGAGACTTCAGAGAGGCAGGAAGGGCGACACGAGGGAAAGGCTGATAGACTGAGTGAGAAGGCTGACCATGGGGGGCGCCTGAGCACGAGCGTATGTTTATGGGGCGCCTTCAGGAAGCCTATTGGACAACTGGGGTTTAGTATAGGAAAGACGTGGTACAGTACAACTCACAAAAAGCATTTCTGTAAGGTTTCTTTGGCTTCAGCCCGGCCTCTATCCCTCTTCCTTCACTTCCACCAAATCCAGATACAAACCCCTCCCCGCTACCCTCACCCCAGCACGCCCAGATGGGAGGGGAGAGCTTAGGAAATAGCTGAGGATGGAGTCTAACGAGGGCGACCACCGTCTAGGGGTCCACCGCCACCTTCCCCAATTTCTTGCCGATTGGAAGGATGTGTTCCCTAATGTTGCTGTCTTCCCTCGCCGCCTTTGCGGAGCCGGGTCTGCACCGGCGTTCGTGCTCCCGCAGAGCAGCGCCGAGTCCCGTGACACGGCGGGACGCGCGCGTGGTGGGACGCTTCCGATGCTGACCAGAGAAGCCGCCTCCGCGGCACGGGAGGCTGTCCGCGTGCGATTCTCACTCTCGGATTTCCCCTCCCTCGGGGCTGGATATTCCTCTTTTCCGTAAAACTGGGTTATGTTGATAGTGCCCCTGGATTGTGAGAACGCCCTGGCACCCCATGGGTTGAAGGAGTTTTTCTTCTTAAGTCAGACCCTCTTTTTTCCCAGCTGCTCGAGTAATTGCTGTGGAAATCTTCCCCCCATCGCCCAGAGCCTTACTTTGCACCTGGTATGGACAGTTCTGTGAAACCTAAAAAGACCCTTTTCTACCAGGACCAGCGCAGACTCCACCCCCAACCCCCACTCCCCACTCCCGCCTAATTTGATGCTCTGCTGTCACCATCTTAAAATTCTTAATTTTTAAACAAAGGGCCCACGTTTTCTTTTTGCACTGGGCCTTATAAATTACTAGCTGGTCTTGAGCAGTATCTCATTGATACTATTGGGATATAGTGGAAAAGAACAGTACCAGCTCTATCTCGTGGGTGGGAAACTGAGGTGGAACCAGGACTCCTGAGTCTTTGAATCCAACCTGTGTCTCCTGGCACAGACCAGCTGTATGACCTTGGGGTGTCTCTAGCTCCCGTTTTAACTGTAAATTGGGCTGGGGGTGAGGAAGCAGGCTTTTGCCCCCCTCTCCGGTTCCAACACTCTGACGCAATGATCACACCTTTCCTCTTAAAACATGGAGTTCTGTTTGGTTGATTTAGCAGAGGTTACCAGCAACCAACTTTCCGAATAGTCTAAATTCTTCCAGACCTAACAGATTCCCCGCCCCCTCCTCCCAGGCCAGAGATGGGTCTCCCCCTAGTGTCCAGTAGGGGATCTTCACTTTTGCTTTTTGTTTTCCCCCTTGGAGGTAATTTTTAGGTAATTCCAAAAAATCCTAGAGCCTAGCGCCTAGGAAATTCCCAGCCTGCTTTGTTCAGTGGCTCCACAGCAGCCAATGCCATAGTGCTTCAGAGCGGAAAGCAGCTGAGATAGGGGATTGTCCCCTTTTGCTACCCACCTCCACCTTCCCTCTCCCCTGTCCGAGCCTTGCTTTCTCCACATCAGTGTGTTCCGAACTTCACTGTACATCACAGTCACCCAGAGGGTTCATAAAATCACAGATTACTGAGCCCCAACCCAGAGTTTCTCAGTCAGTAGATAAGGGGCTGGGGTTTGTGTTTGTATTTTTAACATTTTCCCAGGTGGTGCTAATGCTACCAAGACCCCACTTTGAGAACCATTTCTCTAGGTCTAAGGTGGTGATAGGAGTACCAGCTTCTCAGTTCTCTTCCTCACCAGGCAGGTAAAATTCAGTGGAACATCCACAGGGGGGTCTACTGAATGATTTCTGCTGAATGTGCAAAAGGGAAAAATACAAGTTGTCTTCATGGTATCTTATTCTTCTCTCTCCCACTTTTTCTGCAAGCCGTTCTCTTGGAGTTGTTACAGAAATCTGTGTTCATATAAATATTTGCCTGTTCCCACCCTCTGTTATCCATCCATCTCTACGGCATGAGACCTGTTAGGAGATCTCTCCCTCCCAAGAGTGCAGCAGGCTGGGTGAGGTCCAGGGTGTGGAGCCGGCTTGAACTCTGGGTGACAGCTTGGAGTGGCAAGAAAAGCAGGGATCTAGCGAAGAGTTCATTAGAAGATCAGTTTCAAAATGGCCTTTTTAATATAACTGCCAACAATTACCATCTCTTCCTCACCCCCGCCCCCAAGCATAGTTTGGAAAGCCCAGTCCCATAGATTTCTGGGAGAACAGGGCTCATTGGGGGTAAGGGTCTCCTCTGACCCTGGGAAGCTAAAGGCTATCTGGGACAATCAGGCATAAAGCCCTTTCTAGTTGCCTGAGCTGTACAGAGAAATGCTCCAGTTTTTGTTTTATTGCTGCAGCTCTGATTTGGGGGAGTGGTGGTGGCTGCTCTTAGTGCTGAACCAGGGAGGAGACCGGGCAGGCTCAGAGCCCTGTTGGCTTCTGGGATGGGAACAGAGATGAAAATGGAGATAAGAAAATTCCATGTAACCAATCCAAAAAGTTTATCAAGTTTATCTTAAGGTTCACCAACCTGAGCCAAGAAAATGAGGTCGGGGGAGGTATTTGCCTCCCCGCAACCTCAACTGGAAGCTTCTTGCTTGGGATGTGGCTCTTCCTACGCAGCCCCCAGTCTCCTTCACCCCAAACACAGCATACCCTCCCACAACACACACACACACACACACACACACACACACACAGTA